>WEIS01022892.1:0-19400 GCA_013389965.1 Todus mexicanus | reverse complement strand
CGGGCCTGGCCGGGCCTGGAGGCGGCGGCTCCGGGAAGGCCCCAGGAAGGCCCCGGGCGGGCTCTGCCGGCTTCCTCCGCTGCCCCCCGGCGGCTCCGGCCGAGCAGTGCCCTCCTCGGGGCCTCTTTCCAGCTCCCGGCCAGGCACCCGGCCCAGGCCCGGCTCGGGGCACGGCCCTGTCCCCTGGGGACTCCTTGGTAGAAGCAGCACGTTAATGCAGGCGTCAGATCCCTTATTTACTGCTCCAAGTAGCCCATCAATGCAGGCAATGAGATCCCTTATTTACTGCTCCAAGTAGCCCATTAATCCAGGCATCAGATCCCTCACTTACTGCTCCAAGCAGCCCATCAATGCAGGCAATGAGATCCCTTATTTACTGCTCCAAGCAGCCCATTAATCCAGGCATCAGATCGCTTACTTACTGCTCCAAGCAGCACACTAATGCAGGTGTCAGATCCCTTATTTACTGCTCCAAGCAGCCCATCAAAGCAGGCAATCAGATTTCTTACTTACTGCTCCAAGTAGTCCATTAATCCGGGCATCAGATCCCGTATTTACTGCTCCAAGCAGGCTGGTAATGCGGGCAATCAGATCCCTTATTTACTGCTCCAAATGTTCAGAAAACTGGAGATGAATCGTTCTGCAGCTGCCTGGCCTTCCCGTTCTGCTCATGGTGTGATCAAAGGAAGGCACCTTGACTTCTCACAAGTCAATAATGACAGGACAAGAGGGAACGGCCTGAAGCTCTACCAGGGGAGGTTTAAGCTGGACATTAGACAGAATTTTCTCTCTGCAAGAGTTGCCCAGCACCGGCACAGGCTGCCCAGGGAGGGGGGTGAGTCGCCATCCCTTGGAGTGTTTAAAGGGCGTAGAGATGAGGGGCTTGAGGATATGTCTTAGGGGTGATAAAGATTAAAGGTTGAACTGGATGATCTTAGAGGTTTTTTCCAACCTAGGTGTTACTGTGATTCTGCTGCAAGTCCCAAGTGTTAAATGGTTTCTCCCCTTGTCTCCATCTGCAGCAGCACCTTCCCAAAACTGCCTATCAGCAAGATCATCTCTGGCTACAAAATGGTTGTGCCTGACCATGATGCCATTTTCTGAGGGAACGTACTGTATGCTTGACAAATAATAAATGCAATAAATAATGTTCTCTTTTTCAGCCAAAAATCCCAGCTCGTTCTCTAGGAGCACTGTCAGGAAGATGGTATCTCCTTAGAGCTCAGTTAAGAAACTGCATGATCTGTCACTGCACAAATTGGCCTTGCACTCCACAAGGCTAATTCACATTTCTGACTGCCTTTTTCTTGGGCTGATACATTCTTCACTTCTAATTGTTAAAAGCCATGCATACAACTTTTACAGAATTTTTGAATGCTTGCATTTAAAAAGTGCTTTTGCTGAAATCACACAGCTGTGAAGAATCCCCAAAGTGGCAAACGAAATAGACAGAGAAGTCAAACCTCAAAATCATCCTTGAGCCTGGCCGGGGTCTGTGTCAGGGGCTTTGTAGGATCAAAGGGTCAGGATTGAACTGTGTGAAAGCCAGAAAAACTGTTCTACACCGTAAGTCTTCCTCTGTGGAAGAGCTTGTTTCAGGCTTTTATTTTCATACTTTATCTGCGCTAAATACATTTAAAATTAATTCTTTGAACTTTTCTGCACAAGCACTGAAATCAGGAGACTCTTCTTCCATTCCGATCCACACAGAGAGCGGGTTACACAACGCCAGCGCACGTTTTTATTACAAAGAAGACAGAAAACGAGTGACGACTACAGCTTTGTATCTGGTTCAACAGGTCCCATAAGCACCAAACACACGAAGCCCTGCCGAGTGCCTGACACACAGAAAACTCACTGAAAAGTGCAGCGAGAGGCTCAGATAAATCTGATTTCCACCAACAGCTACTAAACCAGTGCTGTTTTCTTCAGCTTTACAATTAAAAAAATAGCAACGTGCCAGAAACTGGTACTGCAGTTTCCTCCCTGTTTGATTCTTCCACAAACTATCGCTTCAGAAATCCTCATGTGAGCCTGAAAAAGAGATGGGCAGAGGATAAAAATTTTCCTTGGAAATGCTTCACTGGCTGAAGCAATCTCCTCCTCTCGTTTTTCCTGTGCTCAGACACCGTAAGGCCTTCCATGAGCGTCACATACTTTTCAGAAAGGCATTCCGCTCTTGGGAAAGATATTATTATTTTGATCTGCATTAACAATACTGAAATGTGACACTAGCTCGAGATCGATGGTATAAGCGAGAAAAATGAGACTGATTAAAACAAGGCGTTTAAAAAAAAAATAACACAACCACCCATTTTCTTATTTAAAAAAGTAAAACCAAGGTTTAAGATACTACAAAGTTCAGGAGTACAAAAATATTTACCTTTTAGAAACACCCAAGCCTACGATCACATAAAACACATATCAACTTAACATAAAAATCTTCATAAAAATACGTCGACCTACATTTAAACCAAGTCCTCAAACCTGTCCTACGCCCATAGAAAGGTTTTGTTGAGCAATTTAGTTATGTCTAAACAGCTACTCTATAGATTAACTCTGCAATAAGTAAAACCAAGATTAAATACTGCTGCTCTTCGAGAAATTCCAGCTGGAGGAGGGCTGAGAACGTCGAGGGTCACAGGATAATGGCTCATACCATGTTACATTTATGGCAAAAAGCACAAAATTAATAGGAAAGGAAATAGTATTTCCGTACCCCAAAGAGCAGCCTGAAATAATTGCATCAGTTCTTTACATTTAAATTTTATAAAGCTTTATATTTGTGCTTGAAATTACAGGGAGAGCCTCATTCCTGTAGCAAGTGCCAGCACAAGACAACTTGCCATGAACTCTCACGCTAGAGATGAGACAGGGTGATTTTGTTGGTCCTTACAGAAGATGAATCCTGGCTGGTTGTTACTTATAGAGGAGAAAAATCAGTCGGCCAGGTCTGATAAGACTTGATGTGGCCAAGACGTGCAGGCACAGCCAATAAGTAGAAAAATAAAGGGTATATATTTTTTTTTTTTTCAAACTCTCTAGTGTTCATAAAACAGTAGTAGCACAACTCGAAGCTCTACATTTGAGTTTTCATCCAATCTAGCTTTGCTGAGCTTTTAAAAACCACACACACAACCTGTAGGATTTGAAAAAAACAAAACACTTGTTATTTGGGAAAAGCTGTGGTCCCAAATTAGCCTCTCTGCATTCTGAACAGCTGCAGGTGGACGTCTCCTGCACAGAACATCAGCTTTTGGAGAGCATCAAATCCTCTTCCCATCTGTATACGGCACAAAGGTTTTGCAGAGGCTTTTGAAACCGCAGTGAGCTTTGTCTGAAGGTACAGAACAATGTGGTAGGTATTCAAAGGAGAAACTAAATGCTTGGAAAAAAACAAACCCAAAAGATCTAAAAAGCTGTTTAAGCTGATGGAAACCTGAAGGGCAACGCTGCATGGCACGTTTGGGTAGGATCGTGGACTTGCTAAAGCCCATGTTTCCTTGGAAAGCGGGCAGGGCCCATCGGGAGGTCAGGAAGCTCTCTCCTGTCTGTGTTAAGGGCTTCCCCCCGTCCCCAAAGACACTGAACATTCACCAAGTCCAAGGATTTCAGGGGCCTCAGGCTCAATGAAAAAGTATCAGCTTTTACAGGGAGAAGTGGATCCCAGAGCCGGGGACAAACAAGCGACATCTGCAGATTAACACTGATGTCTTGTTTAAAACCCACGTCCTTCCAGTGAAGTCCACGTCTGCTTTGCTACAAATCCTGACCCCTCTTGGTCTACGGGGCTTTGGTCACAGATTTCAGAGGAGGCCAGGATCTTTCCTTTAGGGGCACGTGCTGAGATTTCCCAAGACAGACACCCAGCTCCCCTTCACCCAGTCAACACACAGTAAGAAAAACCACCAGCATTAATTGCATTTGCTATCTGTTGTGGTTTTTTTTCTTCTTTAAGCAGCTTTCACTGAGAACCTGACTGACTGGAGTCCCGCCTGTATTGTTCCTAAGGCTCAATCCTAGCTTACTCCTCCAATCAATCTTGTTCAAGCACAGGCAGGCCCCCGTTTCTCAACGGAGACTGTGTCTGCTGACAAACCCCAGGTACCAGGACACTGAATCACAGACTAGGAGCCCCATGGGAGTAGACAGCATCTGTTAGGAAACTCTGTATTTGGGGACAGTAGCACAGGGGGTCATAACTATGGTGCAGCAGCATCGAGTGGTGGGGCTGGTTTGGTTTCTTCTGGCAGAAAATGCATTTTGAGAAGACCTCGTTCTTCTTTCAGCCCCTCAGAGTGTGCGTCCTTCTTCACAAGGGGGTTACCAGAACTTTAGAATTCTCCTTTGAATTCCTAATGCCAGTGGTGTGTTGCCCGTTTCTGAAACTGAAAGCAAGTAAAAAACTGAGAAGCTTGAGAGCATCTGACAGGGTGTCATCAGAACACTTCCCCCTCCTGATTAGCACCGCTAAAATAACCATGTTACACTAATATTGACATAAACGCCAGAAAAAAATGGATTGCGCTGTGAAGTCTGCCTTCCCAGACAGGAGAAGTAGTGCAGCAAACAACTCCTGGGACATGAACGTAATTCAGTGACTGTCATTCAGTTACCTCAGCCTGTTTATGCAAGGAGCCTGGAAGGGAACCTGGTCTGACTCTAGGATTTCTAGCTACAGCTCGCCCACTGTAAAGCTGAAAAGCCGCCAGTTAGACACATGAGAAGTTCCTAATTGTGATAAAGGGCCCTTCTCAAGGAACCTGGCCTGAGAATAGTTATTCTGGAAGCATAACGACAGCTCCTCATACTGCCCAGCAATAAGATACAGACAATTCCAGCTTTCTCAAGCTATCGTTGCTTATAGGGGCAAATTCTGTTCCAGCACAACTTCTCACTAAGCTGGATGGCAGCAGTAAAGCTCCACTTCGGCCAATTCAGTTTCCCTCTGCTGCTTACAAATAAACCAACCAGGTAAACCAGGAGAAAAGGTGTCCTGGTGTGCCTCTGGCCTCCCAAATGGAAGAGGTTGGACTATTGAAATGCCCTGTTTAATTTGGAGTAGTTCCTACTAAACTTACGCTGAGAGAGTGAAGTGTTTTGTAACGTAAAATCACCTTAGTAAATGAATAGTTTCAACGAGGAGTTGAGGAGGGTAAATGATAGAAGAGGGTGCTGGGCTATAAAAGGTGTTGGGAGGTGTGAAGCAAGAGCCTCAAGGTGCTGTGAAGGCCAGCCTTGCCCTGCGAGCACTTCCAAGCACCTCAGCTCTCAGGTTCAGGGATTCTGGAGATGCTGCCTGATGCCAGTGCCTGTCAAATTAACAACCTGAAAAAAACCCAATCTAAAGGGCCCTTGGAAAGCTTTGACGGTTTGCAGCGGATCTGATGAAACGCGTTTACTGATTGTGAAAAGGGACTGGCCAGGAGAGGTCCTGAGTTCCCGTGAAGCGCAGGGTGCGGGACAACCACCTTACCATTTCACCTTCAGCATCTGCTCGAAGCTCTCGGGCAGGGCGCTGCCGTAGCTCTCGGGGAGGAACAGGGTAAGGATCCCGATCAGCACGGTCAGGCTCCCCATCAGGATATAGGGCAGGAATCTGTCGTAGGCACCTGGCAGAACACAGGACCCGTCAAGTGCTTTATGTCCACCCTCAACAAACCCAGGGGTAAAACGTATATTCCAGCAATGCTGGAATGCAGAATTAGTTTGGAACAATTAGCTGAAATTTTCATGACTATCACAGGCGAGTCCAAAACCGAGTTATGTCTGTGACCTGCCAGCAACCAAATGGGTTTTTCAATTTGAAAACTACAACGTGTGCTCTAGGATGGTCACCACCTACCACCAGTTTCACACTGTCCACCACGTCTGGGTAGCAGCTAACAGGGGTTTTGTGCTTTTTCAACTGGGATAGCCAACATCTTTGTAAAGCACCAGCTCTGCTGGGATCGCTGCTGGAGTCTTCACTACTCCACTGTCATCAGGAACCAAATCCTCCGTTAAATAATTCAATGTGAGGAATAACTCGTAAGCAACCAAGCACTCATCAGCTGCCTGGGACTGTGCATCCTGCTGGGCTTGTGCTAAAGAAGGGAAGAGATGGAGGGCAGCTGAACAGCCCAATTGCACATTAATGGGCCATTAATGAGCGATTCCTTAAATATCTTCCTTATTGCAAACAGAGAGAGGATCAGGCCTCCCGTGACAGACAAGAGGCTCTGACCTTGGTCTACTCAGAATATTATTTTGGACTAGGAGGCAGCGGCCCCTGCCAGCAGCCTGAAGCTGCAGCACAAGTGTTTGGGCAGGTTGCAAGAGCTTCAAGTCACAAGAACACAGCAATGAAAAGGTCTTTCAGTAAAGGGATTAGCTGGGAGTTGAAGTATTTAAGGTAGAGAAAGTCCCAAACTGGACTTGACAGCTTTATTTTCCAGTTGGGATCGAGCAGTAGACTTCACAATATACGGATTAAAGTGAAGACCCTTGGGTATTTCACCCAGAGCCAGCGTTTGTGATCTGATCTCTTCTGTGCTCACGAGCTGGATGACCTGCGAGGTCCTAATTTAGCTGTCGCAAAGATCAGCAGCTGATAAGTTTCTCTGAAAAACCTCCTAAAGTTTAGGCAACTATTCTGATGACTGGACCAAGATTTATTTTTTTTTTTAAAGGCTGAACCTATGGAAACCTGGGAGAAAAAACCCAAAACCCAACAGCAAAAACTTTATCCTGCCTACTTCTTTTTATTACTGTTACTGTTCCGGAATGGACATCAAAGACCCTACAGAGCATCACAGACCTGCTGTCCCTTTTACTTTACATTTCCACTGTACAAGTATGAAATATATTACCTCTCTGCAATATGAGAGAAAGAGAGAACAAAAGATTTATCAATTAGTATTTATACAGCACTCAGTATGTGACAGTAACGAGTGTCAGAATAAAGCCTATATGGAAATCAATAACTCTGCTACAGACCCAGGCACAAACAGTAAGAAAAGGCAAAATGAATGCTTAGTAACTAAAAAAAAATAAATTATAATCACTTAATGCAGGTCACAATTAAACACACTCTGGTGCTGCTTAGCCTGATTTTCATGTATTGCTTTAGAGAGCACACATTCAGGGGACACTTAGATTCCCTCCTGGTTCATCTGCTCCTGACGTTCCCATCTCGGGACGTGCCTGAAGAGCACAGCGCAATGAATTTCCTACTGCTACATTTCCTCTCCTGGGAAACTACCTGGTGTCTCACGGGTGACAGCTATGGCCAAAATGTGACCAACGATCACCCCAACAACTCCGCCTGCACGGTTCGTAAACACCATCGTTGTCTTGGAGCAGCTCACAGCCACTCTGGTGCCGTATCAAGGGTCCCTAGCTTCCATAAAGGAAGAAAGTGTGAAACCCAAGGAGCTCCGCTTCGTTTCTACACTGTACAACAGCAAACTCGGATTCAAGATGAGAGAAGGGACTTCAAAGACAATAAACGAGGGGACTTAAAGCTGAACCTTGAAGCTCCCTAAGTTCTCTGGGCAGTTGTGTAGCGCAAGGCGAGGAACACAAGATATCTCACCCAGGTAAACGAAGTAAGGAGCGATGATGCTGCCCAGCCTGGAAGCCGTGGAAGTCGCTCCGACTGCCATGTTCCGCACTAGCGTCGGGTACAGCTCCACGTTGTAGACGTAAAGCATTGAAAACGCAGCTGTGATGCCAAATTTGCCGAGCATCACCAGCCCGACAGACAGCACATTAAAATCTGGAAGAAAAAAAAATAAAAATAAAATCAAGGTGAACAACCAAACCTCCGTGCCAATTACTTGTATTTCTTTTACATTCCAAAGAATCATGGAATACCAGGTTGGAAGGGACCTCAAGGATCATCTAAGTCCAACCTTAAAAGACTTAAAGATCGCATCATGGTTTTCTTTCTGGCGCTTGTGTGTGGTTTGTTTTGTTTTTTAATTCTATGGTGTCTCAGCCCTATCCTTGGGCTCCAAAATTCCCACTGAGCATAATTTAGACGCTCGGGTTATTTTGTACTTTTCAGATTTTGGTTCTCCCCCATAAAACAGCATTCTTGAAATGGAACAAAACTCTGGATTACACAGCAAACCCTGAGCTTAAATCCACTCCTTTATCACAAAACCCTGTGGAGATTTACACACGGTGGAATCTGGAAGGCTTGCAGGGGGTTTTTTTTTAGCCTCTACGTGCAACCAGGTAAATCACAGTTCACTTTGGGCTCTCGTTTTACAAACTGGTTCCCCTGAACTATAAAAAGCTCTGTAATTTGACACAATAAATGAGAGCCGTGCGTGACTCAGCATATACGTACACATTAAAAGACAAAAAAATCACGGCTGCAAGTGATCGGCCTAAACTTGACCTCAAATTCTAAAATTGTTTATAGTTACCAGTACATTTTACACAACTGTTAGATAGCACCATAAAATACTTCCAACATTTTGCATACTTAATTCAGGCATTGAACCTTGTACCTGCAGGAACCAGTTGAATGAAGAGGACAACACTTCCCCCTAAAAAGAAGGTGCCAGATAAGGAGTAGCGCCGTGGGAAGGAGCGGAGGAGAAGCCAGGCAATCACGTAAGCTGGAACTTCAATAACAGCCGAGAGGAAGCAGTTGATGTAGGCATTGCCGTGCCAGTTTGGAGTGCTCAGGGACAGGCCAAAGTAACCAACCGACGTGAAAAACCTGAGGAAAGCAACAAACCCAAATTATTCCAGAAACGCCAGCCTCTGAACGCCTCCAGTGTTGCCTCAGGTGTTGTTACAAAAATAGGATGTCACGAAGCATTGCCACAGGCATCGTGGCTTAAAAAAAATAAATCTCTCAGTGGCAACCCCATCTTTCTAATTCTGTCATCCCTTCCAGTGACCATATCCACAGCGGCTTGAAGAGACCTCTGATTTCTCTGTCCTTCCTCTACCAAGTAAAAGGCTTTGTGGAAGTCGCTCACAAAGGCTTTTCACTGCAACGGGCTCATTAACAGCACAATCAAATAACTCTCGGAAACTTCCCACGCCAACTACGTTCCTACTTGTAGCCAACTCCAGTGGCAGGATCTCCCACCCTCAGCAGTTCCGTTACATCTTAGTTAATCTTCACGAGAGAGAGCTGGATGTTCGGGTTTCAAATCTCAAGAGTGCCTTACTATGGCGTGCCAACTGTGCTAGCCAGTTCCTTTCTGCTGGGGGAAATAGGTACAGGAAAGGGTCCTGGTTTGTCTATATGGTATTATTGGGTCCTCATTCCTCGCGGCTGCCCAGGCAGGGACCAGGATCTCACTGAGATGGGCACTTTACAGGAACAGAACAAAAACGCTGGCCATGGGTCTGCTCCTCGTTACGTTACTGAGTCGCTGCCTCTGCTTCAAGAAGGACATTTCTCTTCAAATAGAGATTACAGAGATGGGAGCTTCTTTTAAGAAAAACAAAACAAAAACTGAAACAAAAGGATTTAAAAACCAAGTTGTTACGTATAGTTTCCTAACTAGTTTACATCAGAGTCGAGGCTACTGTCTCCGTACTCTGGTGTATTAGTGCAGCGCGGGTGCAAGGACGGGCTCCGAGGCTGAGGCTTTATTATCTAAACCTGCGGCACGTGCCCTCAAACTATCGCCTGGGTACTTTAGGAATGCACATTTCCTTACCACAAAAGTAATGACATAATAGTAATAGTTGCAATGTTTCGGGTTCGAAATAGGTCCAGAAGGATAGCCTTCTGCTGCTGCTGAGGCTTCGAATCCTGCATCTGAAGGAAAAAGGAAAACAAAACCAAAAAAATTCCCACACACCTAAGAGCAAGACAACCCCTGCACACCCACAGGCTTGGGCATTAGGAAGTTACGACTCTAGCAGGGGGTAACCAGGCAGCCCGAGGGCCGCTTCTGCACCAGGGAGGGTGGTCCTTAGGTAGAGCTGCTCTCTGCACCCAGCTCTACTCCTGGCAGTTTCCACGTTTTTTGTTAAAAAAAAAACCACCACAGGCAGCGCTGAGCCCACTGCAGCGTGGGGATGAAAGAGGAGCGTCGGCTGACAAGGGAGACGCATCAGCATTTCCTTCAGGACCTAACGCAGCACTGCCAGGAGGAACCTCGTTACCAGAGGCGTTTCTCCATGCACCATCCACTCAAATCTCTTCTGTTCAACCTTCACCGATGACGTGGAATAAACGCAGAAAATCCCCCAGTTTTGCTGCCGGCCGGGGAGGGGGATGGATGCTGGAGCTCAGTGCGGTGGCCAAGGCACATCACAGGAGCACCCGCCACCCAGATCAGAGGCGGAAGGTCCAGTTCGAGGCTTGAAGCAGTACTTTCCTGGCTGGCGTTAGGGTGCCCTTCTTCCTGCACACAGAGCCCTCGCTGGGGCAAAGCCAGTGCTCGTGGCCAGGCTTTCCCCCAAGCCCCAAGAGCCAACCACCTTGGTCTTCCCTGTGGAGCCACCCAGGAGATTTCCTTTCCTAGGAAGAGACGATGCTTTCCGAGGAATGTCTTTCTAGCAACGTTTCAAAAAGGCTTCCAACGGAGGGCTTAATGTGCACACATCATCCTCAAGCTTTGGTGGACAGATGCTTTGGCATGCAAGATTCCCACTCAGCTGAGCTGCTGCTTGGTCTCAAAAATACGCAGGAGTGCTGGAAAGCAAACTCACGTGTGCTGCAGCCTGAAAAAGTTGCGTCCAGTAGGAAAGACAACTGAACTCTGGCTGTGGGGTAAGGAAAGTGCTTTTCCATGAGTCCTGTAGGGTGAGTTTCCCAGAGCTGGAATATACTCTTCAATTTACACTAGAACATACACCTGGAAATGAGATCTTCAGCGGCTCAGCCAAAATGCAAGTGTGACATTCAAGGCACGGATCCTGCCCACACAGCAGCTCTCTCCTGCAGATACTGCAAAGGAGCACGCGGTGCTTCGCTTTCTGCTCTGGCAGGAGACATCAGAAGGCAGAAAACGCAGGTGCCAGCATAATGCGAAGTAAGATCTGACACACAGACATGCAGTCATCGCTGATGCAAGGCTAGAAGCGTTGCTGCTTTCTCTGTACACGAAAAATGTCTGTGCCTCTTCAGCAGGAGCTCCATCGAGGGCAGAGCCACTAGAGGGGGAGATGAGCACAAGAACCAGCCGTCCCACCAAGGCCATTGCTGCTCCCCGGCTTGCTGGGGTGCTGGGTTTGTGCGAGGCTCTCTCCTTTTAACCAATAAATATGAAACACAAGGGGAAAACCTCCTGAAGAAGAGCTCAGTGTTCTTCACGGCCTTCGCTACCGCCGTGGTTTGCGGGTGCCCTTGCAGCACTCGGGTGCTTTGGCCGGTTTGTGCAACCTGAGGAGCCCCTCGGGGCTCCAGGCAGCCCCGGCACACGCGGGTGCTGATTTAGGGTGCCCTGCACAGCCCCCCCGCAAAGGGCCGCTGCTAAACTGCGCATCGCTAACACCACGCCGAGCTGAACTGGGGACAAACGCGCCTTCCTCGGGTCTTCTCATTGCCCAAAGGATGAAGCAATCTGGGTCACCCTTGCTCTGAAAACCACAACCAACCACTGCTGAGGAAGAGAATTTTACTGTAAGAACCAAACAAATAAAACCTCCCCCCCTGACTTCTCGCTGCGAACTCACTAACCCAGCACTTACCTCATGCCAACAGTCACTGCCAGCCTCTAAGAGCTGCTGGTGACCATTTCTCTGCTGGCATTTCCCAACAAGTCAACTGGCTAAAGGGGAAAGCTGCCAGCAAGGTAAAGTACCAGGGCGTATGAAACATACCTCTCCAGAGTCAAAAAGCACGGCTGGGGCTGGAACTCCATTTATTTTTGCAGCCTTTCGGATAATAGCTTCTGCCTCCTTATATCTTCCCTGGGAGATGAGCCACCGAGGGGATTCAGGAATGACCCTGCAATGAGTTTCAGAATAAATGACTCAACGTTTTCCACCAAAAGCAGGACATTATTAAAAACACATGGATCACTTTTCTCCCATCGCACAGATTGCTCACAGCAGCAGCAGCCAGTCAGTCAGCACTGCAGCATGTGAGCAACGCAATCCATGGATTTGTCCCACTGGGATCAGTGGGAGAATCCTGATTTACGGGAGAATTCTGATTTACCCCTCCTGAAGTAGATGCACACTTGGGTCTGTGTCCTGGGTGGTTGCTTTTTAAGGAATAACTGATGCCCGCCAGAAAAAAACCCCAACACCCCAGATGTCACCAGCCAGCCAGCAAAGATGGGAGTAGCTTAAGTGGTGCTGAGCAAAAATACTCTTAGGAAATGCTTTAAATATGCACAGGGTATATTTAAAGGCTCTCTGTCATATATACAAACCTCCCGACTTTCCCAGCGCTCTGAGGCAGGCTCTGCCAGGCAGAGGACAGTGCCGCTGTCCCTTGGAGGAGCTGCTGGCATTTCCTAATCCATTCCAGGCATGTGTCGAGTGAATTAACATCAAACACAGGACAGAAAAATCTCACCTTTCCTTAACTAAAGCTCTTTGATCTCAAGAGATGCTGCCTTGCTCCCTGTGGCCAGCAGCACTTCTTTCTCCTCTCCTTGGAAGAAAGCAGGTCAGACACTCCTTTAATGGTGACCTCGCTAAAGGACTGACCCAAAGCTGTGGCGATGGTTTCGAGCATCAGATAATTTACCATGACTTTCTGTGAGGTGAGCTGCCTCCACTGCTCTGCTTTGTCGACAAGCTGAGGACCACAAGACTCTAGAGATGATGCTGGGAACCTTCTGGAGAATTTGGAAGCGGAATGAATAAAAAAGCGGCTATGGCACAGAGCAGTGGGATGTGCAAGTCACATCACTCACAGAAGCAGTGGGTGCAGATGCCAGCTAATACCAACCTGCCTTGGCAGAGCTTTGCCAGTGCACCTTGATCGCCATCCACCCCCACATGCGCCCCAGGCTGGAAGGGCCATCCGTGGAGATTTCTGGCTTTACGCTCTTTCAAAGCACGGAAATTCCCACCAAATAAATTCCAAAGCAGGACTCTGAAGCCATGCTTCGGGGACAAATTTCACATGTCTCATAGCGCCTGTTCCAGAGCAGACAAACCCAACCTCCCAAAGAGCAGCTGCTTGGTGCAGAGGGCAACGCTGCTGTGGGGAAAGGGTCTGAAACAGTTGAAGTTAAATCAGCAAATTCACCCTTACACTGAATCAAACTGTCTTTAAAATCAGATGATAGCAGAGGTGGAGCCGAAAACCGCCTTAAAGTTTGGTCTGAAGGCTAAATTAAGAATAAAAGCAATCAACCAATAAACCTAAACCATCAGCAGACACTTCCAACACGAGCGAGATCTGCAGGAGGTCCTCTAGACGGTGGAAGAGTGGGTGTAAATCACTTGACTGTTGTAAAGACATTCTCTCTTACTAGTAGGTGTAACTCATCCAAGGTAACAGGAGGAAAGGAGTTCCCCAGATAAGACTCGTACGAAAGGACGGAACTCTTTTTGTTGTGGATTATCCTTATTTTAAGAGTGCGGCTGATACTTTGCCTTTCCCTTCCTCTTTTCTAAGCATCCATCTCTTCAGAAAGCAGCAGCTGACCAAGGCAGCCACAGAACAAGGGTATCTGCCCTTCTTCAGTGCTCCTGGGGGGCTGGCCCGCCGAGCTCTGCTGGCAAACGTCTCTGCTTAATGATAGCGAGGGCAATAAACTGCCAGCGGCTGCGTGCCGGCCAAACGGGCTCAGCCTCCCACCCAGATTTTGGTGCCAAGCAGCAGGTGGATCTGCATTGAAAAATGGCTTAGAGAAAAAAGGAAGCAAAGTTAGAACGAAATCACTCGGCTACAGGTGCTACAGGGGCAAGCCCAGAGGTGCTTAACAGTGTTGAGAGCTAGAAGTCAAATACAGGATTCCCAGGATATACTGGAAAGCTGGTGAAAAAGTGGCTTCAAGCACAAGGCCAGCGCCAGCAAGGCTCTCCAGATAGCTAGAACCATGGAATGCCAGACTGGTTTGGGTTGGAAGGGACCTTCCAAGCTCATCCAGTCCAACCCCCCCTGCAGGGAGCAGGGCCATCTGCAACTAGAGCAGGTTGCTCAGAGCCCCCAACAACCTCCCCTGCAATGGGGACAGAGATGGGGCAGCCACCACCTCTCGGGGCAACCTGGGCCAGGCTCTCCCCACCCTCAGCACCAACAATTCCTTCCTTTTCTCCAGTCTAAATCTCCCTCTTTTAGTTTAAACCTTGTCCTGTCCCACCAGGCCCTGCTCAAAAGCCTTTCCCCATCTTTCTGCCAGGCCGTAAGACAGATGGGGACAGTCTTTTGAGCAGGGCCTGGTTGCATTAATTTGACTTCAAACTGGGGGAAAAAAAAATCCAGACAACAAAAAAAATAATAATCCCCCAAACTCCCTCCTCATGGCAAAGCCTCCTCACAGAGCAAACAGAATAAAACCCAAAGAGGAGAGTGGGTCCCCTCCAACCTGCCACCACCCAGCCCTGGTGTGGGCTAGCACCCGGCAGGGCTGAGGTGGGGAACACTCAAGGGGGTCACTCACCACCAGAGCGGGATGCAGAACAGCCCCGGGACGGTGAGCGCCAGCAGCAGCATCCGCCAGTCTCTGATGAAGTAAGCAAACAGTGGCAGCAACATGTAGCCAATTGCAAAAAATATGCAAACTCCTAACGTAGAGAATATAATACGAACTGATTTGCCAAGAATTTCTGTTCCTGTTTAAAACAAGGGAGGTTGGATTAGCATTTTAACTCTTGCTTTGCAGGCATGACTAAATACTTTCTACTGCATTTACCACAAGAAATAATAAGCTAAACAATCTTAGCAAAGAGCAGCGCAGCACAGACCTCCCCCACACCCCAAGCACAGGAAAGCTGCTGGGTGTATCGAGGCGCTTCGGATGAAGCGGCGACTTCTGTCTGCTTTGATTAACGCCTCGCCAGGCGCAGCTAAGGGCAGGCACAGCGGATGGCCGGCAGACTTTTGGGAGCCTTCCCGGTCTGAGCTATGCACGGGGAGGCAACACGGGGTTGGACGTTGACAGCTGGAGCANCAGCTCCACGCAGGAGTTAACTACCAGGCCAGCAGGAGCAGTGGCCATGGTGATGGCACCCACAACCGGGAGGGATGTCCCCGCTGGCAGCCTGACCTACTTAATCCTCCCTCCGCCACTCCCAGCGGTGACTCACGGCTGCTCGGGGACACGCTGCCACATCCCCTCCAGAACACTGATTTCACATTACGCTCTTCTGCTCTATTTTGTCCCGTTAAAGCTTCACGGGGTAGCAAAGCAGAGCATTAACTCTGAGTCCACGGGTTTAATTTACGCTAGCTCACGCTACGACCCACAAATTGTAATTCTGACGCCACTGGTGTAAGAGATGTCAAAAAATACACCGCTGAGCATGCTTTAAAGACAGCTCTTGCAGATCCCAGCTCCCTCCAAGGCCTGCGTCCGTCACCCCCGTAACCCACCTTTCCTGAAAATCCTGTGATTAGTGGGAGACTCTTGGGGGTTCCCCTTTTTCACAGGTTACCCTCTTCCCCATGGGGTCCCTCAGCAGCGTCTGCAACCCCGCAGCCCCCCTGCAGCCCCGGCTCTTTCCTCCTACGCTCCACGCAGAAGACCAAGTAAACCTTGGCCTCTAACATTAGGGACTTTATCCGTAACCGCAGCGCCCAGAGCAGTGACTTTTTGGTTAACGGGGCTCTGACGCCCACCCAGCTCCTCCACTCTTGGTCCCTCCACGTTCGCTGTGCCTGGAAACTCTGGTTTGCTCTGAGGCTTTGCACCCGGGTAGGCACCGACCCCCCTGCGACAGGGCAGGGAGGGACCCGAATGCACCCCTATCTCAGACCTGCTTCTGCTGATAACAAACCCTAAACGCCGCCTAGAACCTCTTCTCCAAAGAGGAGAGATATGGATGTTTATATTTAGAGTCTTCCTGCCCTCTTCTTTTTCTCTAAACCTATAGAAAGCTTGGGTTTGAAGTATCCAAGAGCGAAGAAAACCCAAACAACTCACAGTGGCCTAAGTTAGGAATCGTACCGGTGAGGATTTACTGCTAATTACACGATGAAGGTGCAGAGGGAATAAAAAAATAACAGTACATGAAGCAAGCATCTAATGCGGACACACTCCTACCCAGTATGAAGGCCACCACGTAGTTGGAGATCTGTCCCATCCCCACTATGAGAAAGAGCACGGTGAACATCTCCCAGCTGGTGGAGAAGATCTGCAGGAAGCTGAAGCCGGTCTGCACGGCCATCGTCAGAAAAAGGATGTTCTTCCTGCCGAACCTTTTGGAAAGGACACAGATTGTGATTGAAGCAGCACGGACTCACGGAGCGGCGCTACGTCAGAGAGCACGAGCGAGCACAAATGCCCAAGCTCGAGCGGTGCAGCTCAGCGCAACCTCAAGTTTGCTTCGTCTTAAAGGATTTTGTTTATTATTTTCATAAGCACTAAAAAGAAAAAATAAATTAAAAAAATTTAAGATTTCTAAGACCCGGGAAATAAACCAAGAAAAAATAAGGAGCAGAATTTTCAGAGAACTGCCAGACAGGGATTAATGAGAGTAGACAACAGAGTATGGGCGAACACATGGAGACTGCAACCACGCAGCCCAGGGTTAGGGAACGATGGCTTTTAGGCAACTGGCATCTCTACATCGCAACAGCGCGATGCTTGGGATGAGTTAAACAGCTTTATTGACTGGTTTCAGGCTCTCTGAGAGCCCACGCATATCGCACCCTTCCTCTCACCCGCTTCTCTGCATTTGGAGCACTTTTTTACGGCAAGGTAAGAGCGAGCTTCCGTACGGGTCTGCACTCTGGCGTGCTGGCCCAGGGCGTGCTGCCCTCTGAGTGGGGGACATCGCTCAGGTTCAGGCTCAGAACACGGCCCTTTATGGACAAAGCAGATCCGAAATAACTGAACCAACAGCTCTGGGCACGCTGACCAGCCGCCGGGGCATGCGCGGTTCCTCAGATGCTCCCCGTGGGCACCCGGCACCGGCTGGGATTTAGTGATTATCTCGTCTCCCTTTCAGACGGTAACGCTGTCTGACTTCTGCACCGGGGGCAGGAGTCAGGAGATTAAATTCGGATCACATGGAATTTCACACGGGAGGCTTTAGGATTAAGGTTCCCACCAAGTTTTGAAGCCCCTCTGCTAAACACCCAGCGAAGCGCCGCCGCTCTTGTGAACTCCTCGTTAACAGGCAGCAACCAACGCAGGAGAGGAGACCCCACCGTAATGATACGGAGAGGAAGGCTGGAAAAAGAGGGAAGCAGAGACTCACAGAAGGAACATATATACTGTGTTTGGCACTTGTAAGGCCAGAACTTCAATACTGAGATAGTTGTCAAATGCCTACAGTGATTTTGTAAATATATTTTACATCTACTTAGATGCTATGCCCTGACTCCTCCCCATTTACAGGTTATCTTAGTTTTTTAATCCCTCTTGGGTATGTTTAATTTCCAGCAAACTATCTCCTCCATGCAGAGCTTCCATTCAAAGAGCAAGTTTCTCTCCTGGAGCTCTAAGAATGGACTGCCAGTTAACGTGCGACAAAACCCATCTCTTAAACTACTAGAAAGGCCGGATAAAAAAACGAACGTGGTTGTGAAAGTGAAAATCACCACACTGATCTGCAAAGCAGCCGCGTGGGCTCCTTGCAGAGATCAGCTCTTGGTCTCCTGAAGCACCCAAGAGCAAATAATCCAGCGCCTGGGGTAGATGAACGTTGGGATTTTTGAAGAAGCCAGGCCAGGTACCTCATTTTGATGATGACTCAGAGAATCGGACATTTAACTCCTGTAACACCTCTTAAAAACAAAGGCACCAGCTGTGGCACCAGGTCCGCCCAGGGGCAGAGCAGGAGCAGCAGCGTTACCTGTCCGAGAGCTGCCCCGAGATGAAGGAGCCGATGAGGACCCCCACGTAGAAGAGGGAGGTGGTCAGGGGGGCTTTCCAGTCGTCCTCGCACACCAGGTTCCACTGCAAGAGAAGGGGCCGAGCTCAGCCACAGCCACAACGCTGCGTCGAGCCTCGTCCAGGCACTGGGGGCATTGCCTGGGGCCACGCGTTTTTCCACATCATTTAATCCAGGCTTCCCCACACCTGCCTTTCTACATCGCTGGCGCCAGCACCGTTTTGACAGCGCAGGTCGCTGCCAGAACACCGCACTTCAAGCACGACCCAGAAGGGAACGCAGCTGCCTCCTTGGGGAAGCCCCATCAGGTTTAACCACCAGCAGCCGTCTGATGGGACCCCATCGCCTCTGAAATGGGTGAGCAATGCCAGACCTGACGGGCAGTCGGGGCGTGCAGCCCAGGGGCTGGCCTGGCCCCGTTTCCAGCACCATCTCCCCCCCTGACACCCGGGACCCATCTCCTCATGGCCCGAGATGCTCCCCACCAGAAAAGCAGAGCGATGGAGAAAGGTGAAGGACGTGCCCATCCCTGGCTAGGGTCTGTTTCTAGTTTACCTGACCTCTGCCAGCACAAACCCTGCTGCATTGCTAGAGCAAAACACATGCAAGACGACGCACAGAATGGCAGCTCTTTCCCCATGCTGATGCGTTTCCAAACTCCTCTCCATCCCCACAACCTGCAGGGCTGACTCACTGCCCATCGCTCAGCCTCACGACCGGACCCGGCTGGGGCTGGAGGAGGCTTAGGACAGGAGCCAGCGTGGAAACTTCCACCTAAAGCTGCTCGTAACCCCAGACGAGCTTTAAAAAAAATTTAAATAAACCCAGCGTCATGAGTCTCTGCCCACCACAGATACAGTTGAACGCGTTTCTGCTGCGGCTTGCTCCAGCCCTGCTGACTAATCTCCCGGCGAAGGCACGCCTGCCCGCAGCGCTTACGGATACACTTGAAGCATGTCAGTCTCAGATTAGATAATCGTACCACCAAGGTGAACTAATTAGATCGCAGATTAAAGTATAGCTTAATTTTAATAATTAGCCACGCTATCAGAGAGCGAGGAGCTCGCCTGCGCCAGCGCTCATCCTGCGCTCAGCAACAAGCCCAGGCAAAGGCAGCGCGGATGGAGCAGCAGCATCCCCTCTGGGCTGCCCACGCTCCTCAGCTCCACTGCAGGCAACAAGAAGGGGCAGCTCTTGCATTATAGAGACACCCGGGTGTCATCTGACAAGAGGAACCAGCCTCAAGCTGCCCCAGCCAGGGGAGGTTGAGGTTGGAGCTGAGGAACAATTTCTTGGGCACTGTCAAGGGTTGCCCAGGCGTGTCCCAGGCTGCCCAGGGCAGCGGTGGAGTCCCCCTGATCCCTGGAGGGGTTTCCAAGCCGTGGAGATGTGGTGCTGAGGGACACGGGGTAGTGCTGCCCTGGCAGGGCTGGGGGACTGGTTGGACCGGATGATCTGAAAGGTCTCCTCCA
>WEIS01022891.1:0-13051 GCA_013389965.1 Todus mexicanus | reverse complement strand
AAAAAAAAAAAAAGAATCAGATGTATTCTTAAAGCTTGTTGCTGTGTTTGATCAAATAATAAACGCAACTATATTCTTGCAGTGGTGGCCTTTACATCATTCTTATGTTTCTGCAAGATCTTCCTCATGCTCCTCCCAGATACCTTGTTTACAGTCTAGTCTGAACTCATTCGGTTGGTCAGGGGCTATGAGTTCAAGCTGAAGTTATGCCAGCATGCGGTCATGTTCCAGCAGCATCACAGTATTCTGTTTCTTTCAGGTGGTGTTCTGCAACTTAGAACCATAGAATCACAGAATCATAGAATGGTTTGGGTTGGAAGGGACCTTTAAAACTCATCCAGTCCAACCCTCCTGCAGTGAGCAGGGACATACTCAACTATAGCAGGTTGCTCAGAATGTCATCAAGCTTCACCTTGAATATCTCCAGGGATGAGACCTCCACTAACTCCCTGGGAAACCTGTTCCATTGTTCTATTTGGCTGATTTGAGTCAAGAAATTAACCTGTGTGTAGATAACTTGAGCTTACACTACAGGCAAGGTAACTGCTAAGTGGACCTTTTTGAAATGAGATGTGCCACCCCTTAATTAGTAAGAACAAAAAGGATACTTGAGTTGGAAGCCACAATTACCTCTGTACCTGCAAAGACTGGGCAGCTGAGTAGTCACAGCACTGCTAGAATTTCATTTTGAAACCACTTTGTCATGTAAACTATCCTCAAAAAAATGCAGTGACAGGTGCTTTGCAAGAATCACATTAGCAGAGACACAGTCAATACAAAAACAGTCAACAGAAAGGTTATAAACAACCTCTGGTAGAAATAAATTGTGCGGATGTCCTTGTATGCATGTATGTGAACATGCACAGGTGCAAACTTACCTATCTCACTATGTGTGTATTTCCTGCATAACCATCTCTAGCTGAAGAATTTAGTTTTCCTGACAATGAAGACACACTGGATTGACACATCGTGCAGGTATTTTGCTTCACAGGGATAATTGACACTAGTGGTGAGACTGTCAGGCTTTAAAAGAGATTATGGAAGTGGTCAGAGAGGAGAGCTGTTTAGGAAAAATGTCATACTGGCTGAGAGGTGCAGAGTATGGGATGTTTGGATGGTGAGAGCCATCCATCTGGTTCACCCCTTCCCTTTCAGGAGATATGCCACGCATTTTAAGAGTCCCTAAATGCTTCTTAGTTCCAGGTTCTGATGCCTGTTGCTGCAACTACATCCCTTGGCAGCCTATTTTATTCTATAATAACTATGAAGTGAAAAGGCTCTTCCTAATCTTCAGTACATAATAGGCATGGACAAATTAACTGAGAACTGGCCAGGAGCCTTGTTCATCTTTAGATGCCAGGGCAAAATCTTTTGGATTTAGAGAGCTCTCACCTTCTTTTGCCCTATTGGGATGTGCAGATGACTAGGCTGGTTTTGTTCATGGAATATAGAACATGTATCATAAGATGTGAATGCATTCCTGATATAAAGATCAATGAAAGAGATTCTCAATTCCTTGACTCTGCCTCTGCAGTCTGCTGACTTTTCTAAAACTGTGTTCATGGGAGTGATACGATCTTTTGCAATCTGACAGTACATAGGATGGCAGCAAAACAAACTATTCCCGTAGAGACAAGTTCCAAGAAGGCCAAGAGAACTGCTAATATTAAATAACTGCACTGCATTGCATTGCATGCCCCTTTCTAGAACTGATTTATTACATGCATAAAAGTATTATGATCTTTCCACCCATTATTTCAAAGTGAACTGCTTAAAGGGCTAATAAAACCAGTATTTAGCACACTTTTTATTTTGCAGTTCAAAACTTCAATCTTGGCATAAAAAACATTACCTCTAGGGAGCGAAAATAGCCTTACCCAGCAGCTTCAAATACAATTTTCTGACTCATTCTTTCTTTTATTCCCTGAAAAATACCAAACTGAGGTAAAACTTCGTTTTGGCTGATAGACAGAAGGAAATTACAGCTGTCTGGAGTTCAAAGGAGTTGCAATAAAACTTGAATTATAACAAAAATATTCTGTTTGTTATTAAAACCTCAACAGTTTACAAATTAAACAACTGTATGTTTCTCTGCATGTTTGATACTGCTATGTTTTCCTGGGCACATATATTTCTGCAATATAAAGTGCTTTACCCTATCTCTGCATATGAAACTATTTTATTCGTGTCTCCTTATACATTTACATCGTGATTTTTTTGTGAGACTGTACCAGTCTACAGTGGCTGGGAGTTGGATCTGTTGAAATGATTCACTAGGGTAGTGAACAATGTTAAATACTTACAACTCTTCATGTATGCACGAGTAGTCACATCATTTGTTAATAATTTGCTGACTATGTTGTAGGAAGAAGTTGCTCCATAGGCAGAATATACTTTATTGACTACCCTGATTAAATTTGTAGACTGAGAACATTTAAGCCTCTACATACAAAGAATGAAGTCAGGATTTGCTGATGGTACTGCAATATTTATTTTTAATTGAAGAAGTGCGCTAGGATTTCACCTTTGAATAGGATCTTAGGATTAACAAGTTGCTGTTCACATTTCATGTGAGGATATGTTGGCAATTATACCGATTGCAAAAATTTCTGTCATGTTTTAAATGATTCCTTATGGCCTATAAAACAAATGAATTAAAGGGATCTAATTCCCTGTATTTTGAATCACATTTTCAGCAGTTTTTAAATGGTGAAGGCTGCCCAAGCCCCTGGCCGCAGAGCAGCTGCTCCAGCAGTTGTTGTGCCCTTGTGGGGCAGAGGGTTGTGGAAACTGTAGAACCATATGAGGCTGGTAATCCGGCAAGCTCAGGGTGTTCTCTTCCATCTACCAGCACTGGATTTTACAAACATGTTTTCAAACAACAGTCAACAAGCAGCTATTTAACTATCTGCCCTGAGGCTAAATTGCTTTCTCTTGCCACTTTGATATCTGCGTGTACCTCGATGTGTGAGAGACTGATATCATACCTCAAATTTTGAACTTAGAGCTCAGCATGTTTTAATTATCTGTAAGAGCACACTCTGTGCTTCGGATTCAAATCCATGGTGTGCTAATTGGCTCTTCACAGCTGGGAAAACAATATTTAGCTTAAAGCAGGTCCACTAAGTGTTGCTATCTTTTGATTTTATTGGCATTTCCTTTATCCTTGTATAATCTTGTGAGAGTATTATATTGTGCTCTGCTGAATACCATCCCGTAGTCTTCGTGTCACTTACATGTCACCTTCTCTAAGGTCATTTTTTTCCCTGACTATTTCCACTGAAGTAATGGCTCCAATCTTTGGAGTTTTTCTTCTAAGTGGTATTTTTATCCCATAGCATGTGTCTATGGTCACACTCATCACCCTTCTCTAAGTCCCTAAATTTCTCCTGTATACATTTAGGTATAGGTTGACCAGGATCAAACACAGTGTTCAAGATGAGAACATGTTATTGTTCTCATCTCTTTCCCATTCCTGTATCTTACTCTGCTCTTTGTTATTTTTTTTCTTTAAATCTTTGCTGCCACTTAAGTCTGATTTAAAGGCTACAAAACTCTTAAGAGAGCTACTCTCTCAACTTCCTCTCTATCACAGTTTTAAATTTTAAAGGAAAATGTTTCCTGTCTTCATCAAAGAAACCAATACTTAATTTATACTTTCAGCACCTTTCTGGAGATATTTCTGGTTAAAATAAATTGTCCTAGCTTGAAATTTAACATTATTGCTTAGATACTAAACTAATGCTTGACACTTAGGTAAACATTTTAAAGAATATTAAAAATATTTAAAACGATTAACAATAAAAATAAATATTAAAGTATTTTAATAAGATTTTTTTAATTTATCTTTTTTTTCTCACAGACAATCCTGTTGGCAGAATTTTTCAATAACCTCAGTTATTTTTTTCCTACTCTTTGTTTACTCTTTTTAAAAATTTCCAGTTCTTGATAAGTGGCTTTGTATTCTTGGTGTAAAACAAACCAGAATTTCATGTCATATTCATAGGGAGTTTTAACAGAAGTAGGTTTTGAAGAAAAGGATCTAGGTATGTTGCAAAATTAGGCATTGTGAGCTCACTTCTGTCTCGTTTTGACAGGAATTATGTAACAGAGGATGCCAGAATGCACTTGTCATGGTTTAATCCCAGCCATCAACTAAGTGCCATGCAGCCATTCACTCACTCCTTGCCCCTTCTAGTGGGATGTGGAAGAGAATTAAAAAAAAAAAAGCAAAACTAATGAGTTGAAATGTTTTAATAACTAAAATAAAATATAGTAACAATATAAGAAGAGTAATAATTCTTTAAAAAGAGAGAGAGAAATAAACCCCAAGAAAAACAAGTGATGCACAATGCAATTGCTCAACCACTCACTGACTGATGTCTGAGAAGCGATCAGTCTGTCCTGGCCAGCTCTCCCCAATTTATATCCCTTTGGCTAGTTCAGGTCAGCTGTCCTCGCCATGCTCCCTTCCAGATTATGTGCTTCTTGCTTCATGCTGGCAGAGCATGGGAAACTGAAAAATCCTTGACTTAGGACAAGCTTTACTTAGCAACAACTAAAACATCAGTGATTTGTCAACATTGTTCTCACACTACATACGAAACACAGCACCGAACCAGCTACTAGGAAGTAAATTGTCTCTATAGCAGATGAACCCAGGACATACGTAATACTTAAGCATTGTCTTGAGACACTCATCATTCCAGTGATCTTATCACATGTTCTACTGAATACCCTCAATGCTAAAAATATCCTATTACTCTTATTGGTATCAATCCATCTTTATGTCTGATAGAGATTAAACCCTTTGTTGTTGGTAAGCAAACTCATGCATTAAGATACTTTGTTTTGGGGGATATTGTGGAAAAAATTATGATTTTGATATAACTGTCTTGTTACTTTATTCATATACCAGAAACAACATTCAGTAAGTTTCTTTACTACTAGGGTTTGGCAAAGTGTACATCCTCCCTCAGTGTGTGTGACTACAGTCTAAAGAAATATAAAGCCATCTATAATTTTTTTGACCAACTATATAGACTTAGTTTATGATTTTTAAAAAATAGGTTTTGATCCCAGCAACAAAAGATTGATTTTATAAAGCATGAGATTTGATTAATTTTATCTTAGGACATGAACCAGTATCATTATTAGACAAAACAGTACTCAACTTCTTAAAAAAACCACCAGCAGTGCTGGATTTTGCAGGATGACTACTCCGAGCAGGCTGCAACCCTAAGCAGTCTTTTTTAAACTCGCCCTTTAGAATACTTGTAGCAACATGACAGCTTGATCTGCCCAGCCCAACCACTTCTTAAACGTGTAACTTTTGAATAGGTTCTTCATGAAATATTTTACTCCCCTCAAGCATATTGACTCTGCTTTGTTCAAGATCTTCCAAGTTGCCTCTGTTAGTCTGAATGTTGAGAGTGTCAGTTCCAGACTCAGGGACCCAACTGTGAGTCAGGGTCCAATGCTTTTATAGGCAATGAAGATACAGGCAGTGGACTATGGAGAACTATTCATTGCATGCTGCAACAGTTGCTTGTGTCTGATTAACTGATTAGACCTCAGCTATTTCTTTTGAGCAGATCTCCACTGATTATAAGAGTTTGGATACTAGGATAATGTGGACACTGGAAGTTTTACATTCCTATTTAGGTCTCTAAATTTGCAACTGAATCCCATTTTGATATCCCTTTGTCATTTCCATCTCTTCAGCTGTGTGTAAAGATAAATGGAAACCTACCCAAAAATACTGCAAGACCCATGGCTGATCCCTGTAGTCCTGATGCTTTTTTGCAGAGATATGTTGGGGATTTTAAAGCTGTTTGCTCTTTCTCAGCAGGTTCTTATCTTATGTGCTGTTGCTCTAAGACTATGTCTGCAGACACATGTGTCTCAGTCAGCTCTCTACGCTTGGGAACAGGATCACTGGTCTCAGGTCCCAGTCTCCACAAAGTGGAAATACCTGGTCCAGAGGGAGTAGACTCCTGCAGTGGCTGGCGGGACCTCAGGGGTACTACAGCACCTTTGACAGTGTAAGCCCAACAGATTCAACCTTCTTCACATGATCTTTGCTGATTTAATGATGCCTTTTCAGAGCCAAAAGTCCAGCTCGTCTTAGACACTGTTGAATGGTATGGATGGTGCTGTGTTTGGTCATACTATAGGTTTCCAGTCCAAATGCCCAGATAACCTCTCTCCATCTGGGTTGACTGCAAGCAACCATCAGCATCCAACCCAAACCTCAGACTTAACACCTTCTGGATATGGAACAAGTTGCCTGTTGCTACTATGCCACCAGGTCCCTACAGAGCTGTGTAGAATTAAAATGATAGAATATAAAGGGGACTATTTCTTTCAAAATTATTGCCTTAACCATAATTTAATTTGGTAGAATAAACAACATTGGGATAAATAAAACAGTGGAAGAAGAGTGTGCCAGAGATATAGAATTAAGGAGACATGAATTTTCTATGAACACAACTCATCAAAAAAAGACCAGTATTGTAAAAGCTTTCCTACCCAAACTAGACAAGCACCAGTCTTCAGGCAATGTTCAGGAGACTGCCTGACAAATATACATCACTGTTTCCATGACCATGTTTCTCCTAAAGATTAAATGCAGCAGTTTCAAAATGTCATTAAATGCTAAAAGTTTTGTTGGTTTTATTTTTTTTTTAACTTTTAATGAGCGTGTTGTAGCCTCAGAGCTGAGAATGCATTCTTGCTAGTCTTCCTCATTACATTTTCAGTACTAACTGATATTCCCAGTGCAATTTCCGCTCTGAAAGCTCCTCCCAAGTCACTTGGTTCATGACGCTATTGTAAAAAGAAGGCAGTAGAATATATAAATCAGTGTCCAATCATGACTAAACCTAACAGCACGACTGGGCTGGTAGCCACAACAGAATTGTCTGTATTTGAATTAAATATTTTAGGGAGCGTTATTTGGCATGTGTATCATGATATAGACATTCAGATTAAGCATCCAATAAGTTGAGAAGGAACCATGGCTCTGTTTTATTCTCTGACTTGATCATGACCTTTTTTATATGCATGAAAACAAGGAAATTTGTTAAAGAATTGCTCCTCTAGAATTGCTGATTTTGTAACTAACTCTTTGCCTGAGACCTGCCTATTTCTAGTGCATGACAGATCACCAGGAGCTCCAAATTTAATTGGAGAAATGAGTTGGTAGCCTTTGCTAGCAATAGTGAGGCTACTCAGGAGTCAAGCTCTATACTTAGGTATTTGGACTTAAAAGTAGTTTTAGCTACTGAGTGGTCTCTGCTTCTTACTGGGATTAATAAGTTGTGTTTGCACTTTCCACCACTAAACAAGTAAGACTCTTTCTGTTTGGAGAAGGTCAAGGCCTGCCACACATAGAAGCAATACCGTGGGTATAAGGGAAAAGAAGCCAAACTGTGCTTTTAATATTAAGGGTTCTGAACATCATGATGAAAAAGCTTTGTACAAGTGAGCAGGGACGAAATGAAGGAAAATTGGAAGAATTCTTGGGTAAAACCAGAAAACCTTTATTAGCTCCTGGGAAATTCCTGCTTTGGTTTAATAGCTGAACACTCTTAGGGGAATACATCTATTGATCCTTTTTCTAGTCTCTGCACTGTCCTCTATTGTAATTACTTCCCTTCATGTTTAACAGAGCCTGAAAGGCAGACCCAAAATGGAGCTCAGGGTCTTGTATCTGAGCCATGCTGTATGCTGTTGCAAAACAAAAAACAAAACCCCCAACATGAGCAAATTTAGCTTAAATTAACAGCTCTTGTGAATATTTTTTTAAGTCTTTGTCATTACATATATCATCTTATTGTTTAATGTAATGGAATTTATTACCCATGAGTAAAAAAGCCTCTGAAGAGTGTTGTCTTTAGCAGAAAGCAGGCACTTATAATAAGGCAGAAAATTATGTGAGCGCCCAAAACATTGATTCACTGCTTAAGCTGTCATTTAAACTTGCTTGTGAAAGTAGTGTGTAGTCTGTAGCCAAATGCCTCACATGCCCCGTCAGAATTAAGGAGGGCACTTCCCTTGCCCTGAGCTTTCTTAGATCTTCTTAATACCACAAAAACCCCTTAGAATCTGGTTCTTAAGAAAGCCCCAAGCTCTTGACATGATTCCCACAGTCATACCTGTGTGATGGTTTGATGAATCTGTTTAGGCATAACCTAGGGATTTGCCTGCTACTACAAAACCAATGCAAAAATCAAACAAACAAACTTTAAAAAATGAAATATAATGAACTTTCTTAGTGGATACAAATTCACCACTCTGACAGCTTTTGGGTTAAAAATCAGTTGCAAAATCTTAATAACTGAAGAAAAACGCATCAGGCAAACTGAAGCCTTCAGAAAGCTTTCTTGAAAAGCATTTCTGCAGGGTGTGGCAGCTTGGGAGGGGCAAATTCCAGACACAGCAGAACGAAGCCATATGTGTTAGGCGAAATATAAACCTGGAAAGACATAGAGTCAGCTCTGAGGTGGAGAAAGAATTAGGTGGGTATGCTTTCTCAGGGAAATCTGAAGCTTGGATTTACATTTAGGGTGAGGTAGACTAAATAGCTGTCCTAAGATGTTTGGCAGTTTAGAAGAGAAACCTCAGGATAAAGACCTGGGAAGCTGGAGATGCAAAAGAGCACTCCCATGCAATGGGAGGAAGGCCTCTTGGAGATTGTTATAGGGGCATATGTAATGCCTGTGCTTTTAAGGAACAACAAGACCCAGCTCAACCTGCAGGAAGTTTGCACATTTGCTTTCATTTGTGTACCACTGAAAAAAATTGGACAGGAGGATCTCAATATCCCAGCGTGCTATCCTGGCCTTCAGCATCCAGGGAACACTGAAAGGAGAATGTCAGGTGTGTGCTAGTCTCTAGAACTGCTAAGTGGTACTGCTGGTGCCAGCTGAGGAGAGGTAGGAGTCTGAGAGAGACTGAATCATAGAATCATAGAATACGAGGTTGGAAGGGACCTCAAGGGTCATCTAGTCCAACCTTCTGAAGTAAAGAAATACAGTTTAAATGAGATGGCCCAGCACCCTGTCAAGCTGAGTCTTGAAACTGTCCAAAGTAGCAGAATCCACCACTTCCCTTGGCAGATTATTCCAATGTCTAATTGTTCTCATGGTGAAAAATTTTCTTCTGGAGTCCAGTTGGAATCTCCCTGTGTTCCTTTGAGCATCCTGCAGCTCAGGATCAGGCATAGGCAGGGGGGTCTCATGGGTTAGGCCCAGCTGACAATACAAAGAGAGAAGAAACAACAGTAGTAACAATAATACTACTGGAATAATACATAAAACAAGTGATATGCAATGCAACTGTTCGCCACCTGGAACCTGCCACCCAGCTCAGCCACTAGATCAAACTGTGCACCTGCCCCCTTATATACTGAGTGTGGTATTAAGGATCCCCTTGGCTGATTCAGTTGCCTATCCTGGCTGTGGCCCCTCCCAGCTTCTTGTGAAAATTAACTCTGTCCTAAACAAATCCAGGACAAGGTCTGAGTTGGTGTAGTGGTTTAATTCCAGCCAGTAGCTAAAAACCACACCACTCACTCACTCACTCCTCCCCCCTTCCAATAGGATGGGGAGGAGAATCCAAAAAAAGAAGTAAAAGTCATAGGTTGAGATAAGAACCGGTTAAAAACTAAACTAAAATAAAATAAAAATAACAATAGTATTATTATTCATAATAGTAATGAAAAGAAATATATATAAAAAAAGAGAGAAATACAGCTCAAGAAAAGACAAGTGATGCATGATGCAATTGCTCGCTACCCAGCGATCGATGCCCAAGCAGCTATCCGCCCCTCTCAGCCAGTTCCCTCCAGTTCATATACTGAGCATGATGTTCTGTGGTATGGAATATCCCTTTGGCTAGTTCAGGTCAGCTGTCCTGGCCTTGCTCCCTCCGAACTTTTTCTGCTCCTGCTTGCTGGCAGAGCATGGGAAACTGAAAAATCCTTGACTTAGGATAAGCACTGCTTAGCAACAACTAAAACATCAGTGTGTTATTAACATTATTCTCACAATAAATCCAAAACACAGCACTGTATCAGCTACTAGGAGGAAAATTAACTCTATCCCAGCTGAAACCAGGACAGCTGCCTGGGAGCCAGCAGTACCTTGGGCCGGAGGATGGCATCCATCCTGCCACTGCTGTGTTGTGGACAGGAGCTGTGGGGACCTAACACATGGGAAACCCTAAAGAGAAAGTCCCACAGACATAACAATGAAGTATAAGCATGGTCTGAGCAGTACCAGCTGTGTACTGTAGCCACGCATAAATGCGATACCTAGAGTGGTCTCAGCCCTTGCCCTTCCATCCATGGGAAGGATGCTCAAATGCACAGCTGCGAGGGCAGCCACAGCGCACTGCAACAGCAGGTAAATGTAGAAGTAACCATATGGCAACTGTCTCTGTGGAAGTCACATTTTCCACGCTGCTGGAGATTTTAGATTTGAGACTCCCACTGACTCTAAAAGAGAAATAAATGGACCTTGTTTTGTTTTCTGCAAACACTGCATTTTCCACAGCCATTTCACCAGGCAGGCCGGTGACCTCCTTATATCTCTTACATAGACACATGATTTTCCACAAACGGGGCTGTGAGATGTGAATGGATGTAAAGTGGATCCTGACATTTTGCAACAACAGGTGTAGTAACCACAGAGGTCTAGTTGGTGCCACTTTATTAGGTCCTCAAGTAGTTTTCATGAGCATAATTAGATTCTATAATTTATAAGTGCTGCTGAACTGTGCGAGTCTACATCAAGAAGAAACATCGGGGTCTGAGATGTTTGCACTGAGTAGCCTCCTAGGAAAAAAAATATTTATTTTAGTAATTTGCAGGGCAGGCTATTGTTCTGAGAGGAGGTCATGAGGAAATGAATATTCCTGGCTTGGAGAAATGAGCAATAATACCCATTTCACTAGACTTCTGAAATAGCAGGCATGTGAACCAGACTAACATTTTAAGACTGCTATGATAATTCAGAACAAGGTTTTCTTGAAGTGATTTATTCATTTAATATTTTACTAGTCACCTTGCTGATATTGAGGATGCTAGAAAATATCAAACAAGAAAATCTTATATCCCATGTATAGTCCCATTCACTTGTGTGGGAGTCTGCCTGGGTGCTAAGATCCACTTGCAGCATGAATGACAGCAATATTTTATATATGATATATACATATTAAGTTAAGCTGTTTGAATATTTCACACCTAACAATTTATCTGGCAAATTTGACATCTTTTTATGCTCGTCTGATATTTGTGGAAAGGTTATAATTTCTCAGATCCTGTCTTGCTTAGGTGATCTCGTACACTTCCTGCATGCAGCTCAGCAGACGTGGTCGGAGTTGCGTTGATCAATTGTGTACAGCAAGATAAGAGATTACTGCTATATAGTTGTAGCCCCTGAGGCTCACATCCAAAACCCAGCAGTTGTCTTCCTAGTTTATTGAGCTGTGGTTAAAACAAAAGGGGACGCAAATCTTCCAGTAAGCACTCATGGGAAAAAATTTGACTGCTTTAAAAATATGGATAGTAATGATTTAGGATAAACCAGCCTTGAAAATGAATGCAAAGATGATGTTGGCATGATCAGTGTAACTCACCAGAGTCACTGAGGGTGTGTTCACACTGATTGCTCCTATTGCATTCACACAACTTCAGTAAAGAACGTTTTAGCTGACAACAAGGATTTAAATTTAGCTCTTGAGGGGAAGAGCTGCCCTTCCCTAAAATATCTTTCCCATTTAACATGTTTTTATTTTAGAAGATAATGTCTCCTTTCTTGGCTGAATGGCAGACTTTTGTTCCAAGAAAAAAGACGTGTTAAAATGAGCAGAACACGTTTGTGACTGTACTGATCCTTGATAAAACATAGTCTGGATAATGCTACAATTTATCTATTTATTTTTTAGATCAGATTGACATATGTGAGGATTCTCAGAACAACAAGGGGAGATTTTTTTCTTCAAGAATTCAGAAATGAAACTGAATGGGCAGAGTATTTAGTAACACATCCTCCTGAACAAAATGCCTTAGAGTGGTGACAGATTGTCAGTACTAAGTTTTGCAACATTTGACTGAATTCTGTAGTGAGTTTATTCTGTAGTGATTTAATGCAGTGCGAGCAAGTGCAATATGCGTTCCACCCATTTTGATTAAAACAAGGCAGAACGCTGGAAAGATGCCAGAAAAAATAATTAAGTAATCCGTTCATATCTTTTTAGGAAGTTTCGACAAATACATGCCTACTTCATGAATGATGGGACATGCTGAGAACAAAAAAGAAATTAGTAATCAAGCAGACAGCATAAAAACCCCTCCTCATTTGTATTTAGGAGTTCACAGTGTGAGTGTGTGGGAAGAGCTGCTGACAAATCATTCCCTGGGGGACTAGATACAGCATTGTTGTATTAAGTTAGCTAAGCAGGGAGAGGGCTGTATGTCCATGTAAGGGTCTGGCAGGGCAAGCAACGGTAAGTCTTCTTTGCCAAAACATCTCTGCTAGCTTTAGTGAAGATTGCAACTTAACGGCATGAAAAGATCCCCTCCTGGTGTACTGGTTAATAACGAAATGGTATATGAAACCCTGTTACTAGCAACCTGATTTGGTTTCAGCTAACTGAATGATTTGCTGCTTAGAGGTTTTGTCAGGAGTAGTTCAGTTAACAGACCCAATGCATGAGCATCCGCTCGAATCACTGCAGCAAAAGTGAGCGTGTGGCAAAGAGTGAGCAGCTAAGAGAAAATGTTCAGGCTGCAGCTATATGACAAGTGGCTTCTTAGAGATGAATCACATACTATTAGTGCTGACCTACAATCTTTTGCCTTGTCAGCTACTGGCAGAGTATCTTGACCTCACTCTACCTATATCTGACAAACACCCAAGCTTCCTACCCTTATATTCCTTTGGCAACCTGTATAAACTTTGATATGTCAGTAGAATATTTTGCATTGAGTGCTTATGAGAGATGAAAATGGGTTTGTAACGGAGCAAACAGTGCCCCACTTGAC
>WEIS01022889.1:0-22372 GCA_013389965.1 Todus mexicanus | reverse complement strand
ATGATGATGATGATGATGGGGTTTTGCCCTTATTCCCGTCCTCGTGGTTTTTCAGTGGGAATTCTTAGAAGAGGAGGCTCAGGGAGGACCTTCTCACTCTCTACAACTCCCTGAAGGGAAGGTGTAGGCAGGAGGGGGATGGGCTCTTCTCCCAGGCAGTTTGCAGCAGGAAAGACGGCACAGCCTCAGGCTCTGCCAGGGGAGGTTTAGGTTGGATAGTCGAATCACTTCCTCACAGAAAGGAGGATAAAACACTGGAATGGGCTGCCCAGGGAGGTGGTGGAGTCAGCGTCCCTGGAGGTGTTTAAAAAAAGACTGGATGCCACACTTAGTGGCATGGGTTAGCTGATGTGGTGGTGATAGGTCATAGGCTGGACTCGATGATCTCAGAGGTCTTTTCCAGCCTTAATTATTCTATGGTTCTATGATTCTAAGTGTCTCCCAGAGCAGTTAATAGCTTGGACACCTTCCTGTCCCCTGCTCTTGACACCTCGGTGCCTGGTACCTCACGTTTGTGGCAGAAGTGCCCTGTGGGTGCAGTGGCAGCGTTCTCCATCCGTTCCATGTAACATGCTCGCCCTGCACATCCCTGAGGCGGAGACAACGTCACGCAGCTCTGTGACACCATCGAGCAGGATCATTCCGTGTCACTTGGTACCAAAACTTGTTGACTTAGGTGTGTAAGTGATGTCACCCAACAAGCGTGGTTCCCTCTAGGGCTTTAGGCTGTGCTAACGGTGTGGTGGTTTCTTAGTTCAAACCCTTGTGCTGCGGTATGTAAGCAGTCTGTATAACGGCAGGAGGCACGAGAATCTTGCGCTGTGCTTCTGAACCTCAGCCTTCACGGCTCGTTGGTGTGCCTGAAGACTGGGAGAGTTTGGACACCTAGCTGAGACTCAACTGGCACGTGAGTGATCAACCAGCAGAGCAAGGTAGCTTTGGGAGTCACTGCCAGACGCTGCGAGAGCTTTGTGAAGCCTGGGAATCCTTTTGTCGAGAAGGCGGGTGTTCCGCAGGCGTGCGTACGCATGCACGCACGCACGTTTTCCATGATGCCTGCAGTTGGAAACAAATCAATATGATTACATTTGTCTTCATGTTACTCATAATGCATTTTGAGATCCCTCGCACCTAGGTAGTATCGTAGCCTTCTAAAGTACAGTACAAACAATTCCCCCTGCACTTTAAAGGCTATTTTCCTCCCTTCCTTCCCTCTGCCCTGACTTTCCATACTGGTAAAAATAAGATTTAAGTGCTTTTGCAAGGTGTAGTACTCCGAGTCAGTATTCTGATCATACCGTGCAGAATCTTACCCTCAGCTGAAATTTATCTTCTCAGCGTTACTGGAACGAGATTTGGTGCTGAACAACAGTCACCTTTTGGGGCCAGGAAACAGCCTTGTCCAAACAAGGTTAGAAGTCAGGATTTTTTGCTTCTATGCATGCACAGGATGTGTTTATTCAGAGCAGTGTAATCCAGGAAAGTAACTCAGGAAACGTGACCTACACACGGATCTGTTCCTATTCTGCAAATTGCGCTTCTTTCTTTCTTTATTTCCTTCTGTCCTTTTTTTTTTTTTTTAATTTTTCAAGAGGAACAAGGGTGTGGTGAAGAGTGGGTAGGGGGAGGGTAAGAGTTGAGCTGGTTGGTGAAAGTCTTGCCGTGGGCATGAGATCTATTTCAGATGACCTTCATCATGAGCAGACAGTATGTGGGTGGTGTCAGCTTTGTATTCTGACTTGTCCTAATAGCCAGTAATCCGATTACATTTAGGTTGACATTGTGGACATCTATGAGTCTATCCGTGAAAGGCAACGTCATGACAGCGAAAGGTCTACCTGCAGCACCTTGGAGCAGAACGACATTGAAGCCGTTGAAGCGCTTGTTTGTATGAGCTCCTGGGGTCAAAGATCGCAGAAAGGTGACATATTAAAGATAAGGCCGCTCACGCCCTTCTCGGATTCTGGCGATTTCACAATGCACGCCGAGGCTACGTCTGAGTTACCAAAGGACTATTTATCTACACTGGTGAGAAAAACCTGAATGCAAAATAAATATGCCTGACATCTGGATGTTACATCTCTGCGGGGCTTTTTCTTAGCTGGGAAAGAGCTCGCTCTTGCGTAGAACAGCTACAGCATAGCCAGTGCACTGCGTGTGTGCATAGAGCAGTGAGGTGGCCCTGTTGGGTTTGGCTTTTCCGCTGCCTCTGGAATGGCACATGTAGGGATTTGATCCCTTGTTAAATGTAGACGTGGAAGCCCTTGCTGACAGGTTATTTAATTTGACAGGGGTGCTGAGGATGCGTCTGAATGTTGTACATTTCTTGGAGCGCTTTGAGTAACGATGGCAGGGTGAACCTCAGTGAGTTGACAACTTATCTGCAAGCACTGTATGAAGAAGGCTCTTGATGATGTTTGGCTTCACTCTGGTTGCTATAAGAGCAAGTACAGATTATGAAACAGACTAATTAGTTTCTGTTCTGTATGTTTGTACATGTAGTCTGTTACTTCTCCAAAGCGTTGGTCTATTCTGGCTGACTAATGTCCGTTGAATCACAATTTTTTTGTCGCTGTGATTTATGTTACAACAAAAGTAGGTGTTGAAAAGTGGCTTGGTGCCATTCAGTTTTCAGTTGGTTATGGCTCATTTCAACCAGCAGGCTTCCAGCGTGCAGTTGTATCAGGAAGAAGGGCAGTAACAGGCGGAAGAGACTGAGGTAGCACGGTAGCTGCTCGATGGAGTTCTCTACACTCCTGCTGCGCAGTGTTGGTGCTGTCTCTTGAGCAGCACTGGAGATAGGCGTAAGTTTTCAGTGGTGAAGGATGAAGGAGAGGTGGTGGCAGAAAGAGTACATAGAGAGAAATGGATGAATAAGAAGGGAGAGAGTAGTTCCATTTGTATTTATCCCAGAAGTAGCCACCAGTTAATGAGGTAATCAGTGATAAAAAATCTAGGGCTTGCTAGAAGGGTGCTGGAAATCAAAAGGTTTCAGTATGGGTGACTGTTGCTAGTCTGTTTTTTGTGAACAGCAGAGTGCTCATAGAGTTTTTTTTGTAGTGTGAGTAGACGAGCAATGTTTTATGCAGGTTTACAGCTGCCTCATTGCCTTCTTTTATTTGTACTCTTTTGAGCATATTCAAAATGGACATCAGATGAGGCAAGGTATGCTTTAGTCAGTTTGTCCTGAGAGGCAGGCTCTGAGATTCTGGGGAGGAGGTGTATTTTTATTTTCACAGTAAAGATAGTGCAGATTTGTGCTATGAAATTACACTGCTTTATCACGGTGTTTTCTTTTTTGCAGTGCATGACCCCTCCGCACAGCCCTGACTTTGTGGAGATGTCAGCTGCTTTGCTCCTCTCCTCACAAGTCACTTACTCCAAACCAAGGACTGTCATGGCAAGTACAGCTGCCTGCTCAGTCACATCAGCGACCGGTGCCTCTCCCATAACCAAGCCATCTGTTATCAACACGGAGCAACAGCGTGGTCAGAAGCCAGCGATATCTGAATCCTTTGCCCCTCAGCCTTGCAGGGCCATGGCAACAAGCGTCATACGTCACACAGGTGATAGTTCTGCTTACCATCACATTCCTGCCGCGCAAGAGAAAACAAAGGTGACTTCAGGCTACAGCAGTTCCAGAGACTGGTGTGGAGTGGATGACCGAAGACATTCCAAACCGCCACAGGACACGTGTGCTGCAGATGATTCAGTTAATCAAGCCTCTCCAGTACATCAACCTCATGCACATGACTCCAGTGATATTGTGACCAATAAGGGACAGCTACCAGTCCGACCTGTTTCGCCGCAGACTCACTTACCAAAGAACTGTGAGAATGACTTGCAAAAAAGAGCTACCCCAGTGACACCTGCCCCCGTCTCGAGCCCCCAGGTTCTCTGTCAAATGATCCCTTTAAATGGACAAAGCAGTATGATCAATGCCTATGTCAAGCCTTCAACTCCAACAGTCTCAACTCCTATGAAACCTATTTTACCGCAGACAGCCCCACTCCCTCAACCTGTACTCATGGGACCTTCTGTGCCTCAGGGGACCGTCATGTTGGTTCTTCCACAGACTGCTGTCACACAGACACCACAGTGCCCGCAAACAGTAATGACTGTTGGGAACACCAAGTTACTGCCCCTTGCCCCTGCTCCTGTGTTCATCGCTTCTGGTCAAAGCTGCACACCACAGGTGGACTTTTCTAGACGAAGGAATTATGTTTGCAACTTCCCCGGGTGCAAGAAAACGTATTTCAAAAGTTCCCATCTCAAAGCCCACCTTCGCACCCACACTGGTGCGTACAACAGGGCAAATCCTTTGTCGCGCTGGCGTGTGTTGGGGTGCTGAAATGCATGGGTTTGGGGAGGAGGGAGTGGGGAAGGGAAGAGGCAGGTGATCAGGGGACTTCTGATTATATCGGAGAAGGGAGGAATGTTCATTCTCTGTGGGCAAGCAAAACAAGACAGACTTTGTTCTGAGACCTCAGCTGACCCTGTAGTGTTAGCTGAATTTCACATGCTTTGGTTGGAGCGAAGCTTTGCTGTCTGTGTGTGTGTTTAGATTTGAGTGGAATCCTGCCATCTGGACTACACAGAAATGAATTGTCTAAGTCCCTTTCTTGAGGGGCTTGGAGAGGTCGGATGTAAGCAAACCGTAGGACAGGTAGTTGATGTGAATTGTTACACAAGTAGAAGAGTAGAGAGAAAGTCAGAAATTGCACATTTTTCCAGTTTTGATTAGGCTAAATGGGAATGGATTGAGACTTTGGGCTGTTTTGTTAAGGAAGCAGAGCTTCTAATGAAACGTTGCGGCTTGTTCAGTTACAGAGAAGTCATTTTAAAGGTAAATGGAAGTTAATTGTAATTAATATGAGCTGATTTGTGCCGTAAAATCTGATCAGTGTGGAGACGGTATACATATTTTACTTATTGTATTTCTGGCTCCAAGATCTTGTTAAGTTAAAACTAACTTAGAGTTCTCAGGGACTATTTTTTATGTTGAGGGATAGACATAGTGGGACATTTCGTACAGAATAGCTCCTTCAGAAGTCTGTCTAATTTTGTTCTTCTTGGGTTCCCCCCTCGCCTCGACTCTCCCTTGCCCTTCTTATTGGATGTCAGCTTCTGTGGCAGGATTTGCATTAGTTTGTCAGTTTGTCTTTATAGTTCCTTTGGGGAAAGAGCTTAAACCCCACATGAAGCTGATAATCCTTGTAAACCAGAGCTCAGAGGTAGAATGATGCTTGGTGCTTCTGGCTTCAGGGCTTCAGCAGCAACAAGTGTGGCTGAGCATATGCTGCTGCTGAGCCAGGGGAACGCTGTGTGTGCCCCACTAGGGCCTCTATGGGAGCACACTGACCCGTCACTAGCCAGTCCCTGTTACGGGATCAGGGGGCAGAGTAGTTCAGCTCTTTTCCCTGCACACCAAGTAGATGGGTGGTATCACAGACACTACACGTAGACATTAACTCTCAGTATCTGAAATGAGAGCTACGCTGCTTCTGTGGATCTTCCTTTCTGCTGGACGCTTTTGTTCTGCTCCAAAGTGTTACCATAAATTTGGGTCATGTGGTAGATGTTTGTCATGAACTTTATGGGGGTTGCAGGCAGTAGTAGATCATGTTGTTTAGGATAGGTCTGGTGTTAAGCAGAAGCTGATGAGGACAACCTTCCTCCTGCGTCTGTAGCAGGCTGTCTGTTGGACCTCCGGCTGTGTGGGGATGGCAGGAAAGGCCATTCTTTGGTGGCACTTGCTGGGGTGGTGTGTTTGGGTGTAGGACTGGAAAAAAATACACTCAAATAACATTTAAAGAGACATGAGGGAAGAAGTAGAAATGATGGCTATGATTTTTCTCTAGAACACAACTTGAACTTGAGCTCATGTTAACTGCACACATGAGCAGTTCTGTGGAGTTCATCAGTTTTCGCAATACAGGATTGAAGTCATTTCTTTACTGAAACTGTAAAGCAGCTTCTCAAAAGTAAGTTACCCTTCTTTTGTGTCCTGCAGGAGAAAAGCCTTTCAGCTGCAACTGGGAAGGCTGTGACAAGAAGTTTGCCCGCTCAGATGAACTGTCACGCCACCGAAGAACTCACACAGGAGAAAAGAAGTTCGCTTGTCCTGTGTGTGAGCGTCGCTTCATGCGCAGCGATCACTTGACAAAGCACACCCGCCGCCATATGACCACAAAGAAGATCCCCAGCTGGCAGACAGAGGTTGGCAAACTCAACAGAATTGCTACCGCAGAGAAACCGAAGAACAGCAGTGCTCTGAGTATGCTCATCCCTGTGACATCGTCGGTCTGTCAGGGCTAGAGAGAGAAAGCTCCTTCTCTACAAACTTTCTGAAGATCAGAAGAGCTCTGATGGCTACAACAGAACTGACAATTGCTTTTTTCCCCCGTATTTGTGCATACTTTAGTTTCCTTCAGTTTAGGTCCTCTGTTAATAAAGCTACGTGAGAAATGTATTGTATCTTTCCTCGTCCCTTCCCTATTTGTTTTGTTCAATACTTGGGCAAATGCAATCACCAGCACTTCAGGAAAGCAGAACTCTTTGGAAATGATTTTGGCAATAGGTTAAAAAAGTCACTTGTAATGCTTGCTGTTAATATTTTGACGGACAGTAAAACAGGGTGATTTTTAATTTTTATACTAGTATTTTCTATACCAAATATATTTTGTATTTATTCATTTTGGTCTTGATATGCAGGCAAATTACTTGACTTGCAATAGTAGGGGTATGCAGAATGAGACCCAGAGTTTTGGAAACTCCTTTTTCAGTAAACCTAAAGAATTGCATTCGGAGTGTTTTGTAAACACACGATACTTGTTAACTCAGCATGGTTGTGATTTTCGTGCTTGCAGATCCTCATCCTGCAATGGGCTGGTGCTGTTACACCCTCCTTATGCGGATGACTTTGGAGGTTTGAGATAGAAGTGTGTCATCATTTTTAAAACAAACCAAACCAGAATTACTTTCTTCCAGAAAACGAGTGTTGAAATCCTCAACCTTTTTGAAGTTAATACCCTTTGTAAGTGACTTTTGGTAGAAGTTTGACATACTGGGCATTCCTGAGTCCACACTCCACTGGAGCAAAGTTTGGAGGAGCCAAACTGTTCTGTTGGAGGTTAGAAGCGCAGACGCTGTATTGGAAACTTTGACACTAAAAGTTATGTTCTTCTTTCAATCCTACTAAACCAGCATATCAAAATCTGCAGAAAAATGCAAAAATGGCAAGAAAACTTGTGAATAATTAGCTGGGTCTCTGTTTTTGTTGTTTTTTTTTTTTGAGTACAGGAGAAATAGAAAATTAAGGTTGTTTTATGTATTGTGGATGCTTGTGCACCTTATAGGAAATTGTCCAAGGCTTTCATGTACCTGTATCAAAGCACCCGAGGAAGTACTAATTGTGTCTTGACTAAGAAATAGCCACCATGTCAACCTGATGATGCTCTTCATGTGGCCTTATCCTTCTCCACAGTACTTTGTATGAAATCACCCTTTTCTATTAAATGCAATACTCTCCCTGGTGAATGGATTTTCTTTTACACTGCGTGTAAATATGGCTAAGAAGTGGACTCGTTGGCTGCAGAGTGCTGCGTTGTAATGGCATGGTGTGAGTAATAAAATGTAATGCCCTTAGCACAATCAGACTGCTCGGTTTCCGTGGTGCGGAAGGATGTGCAGATGTGTTGAAGCAGAGCTGGCAGTAGAGCTGTTGTGCTGTGAAGCACCAGGTGTTTTGCTGGGAGACTGCTCACCTGCTGAATGAAATATTTCTGTAGTTATTCCTTCTGAATTCTCCCTTCAGCCATTCCTGCACTGAAGTTGAGCACTGCGGAGGACTGTTTTCCCTTGATACGTGAAGTGTGGGTAATGGGGAATGCACTCCCTCTCTCACTGCTTTGTTTGGAAATCCTGGTCTTGCTTCGCAGAGTGGGCAAAGCACGGTTCTCATCTGTGTAGGCTCAGGCCTCTTGATCTCAGCTAGCACTCCCCGGAAATCGGCAGAGACCTGTTCCAACTGAAAGCAGAATATGTCATTATTTTTTAAACTTGTCTGTAGTTTCAATTAATGATAGTAAGTCTTCAAGCTGCACTTGGTTGAAGTATTGTGCGAAGTGTACCGTAGCTTTTGTGCCTGACCTTTAAAGCACCCACACCGTGTCCACTCGCTGCATGCTGTAATCCCTGACCGCAGCGTACGTGCTTGTGAGCGTGTTTGCATGTGCATGTGTATGTGCAAACCTCGCTTTGTCTTCTCCAAAGGGCTTGATTCTAAAATGGACACCTGCAGTGTTGCTGTTCGCTGTTCATACCCACTTCTCCAAATTCGTGATGTAAAGGAAGAGATACGGCTTAGCCTTTTTCTTCTTTATGCTCAGAAGTCCCTTAGAACAAGAGCTTGACTTTTGAATGCTGGTTTAGCACGCTTGTAACTGGGGCAAGAGTGTCCTGTCTCAGTCCAGTAGCCAATTTAGTACTGCTTTTATTTTTCTTTACAGATTAACTATTTATGGTGCTCACCTGAACGAAACAGTCTGGAAACTTGCGTTGTAATTTAGTAACTTGTCAAGGGGTGGGGGAAATGATGTATGGGAGAATACGAAATTTCAAAGAGTGTGTCACGATGCAGAAAAACAACTGTTCACTCTGTTGGGTTTACCCGGGCTGTGATTCCTCGAGGAGTGCACTGCCTCTTACCACCCATGTCTGGGACGTGTGGGTCTTTCTCCTGTGGATGTGCATGTCCAGCTGAGCCATGGTGTGTCTTCCTCCATGCCGCTCGCTCCTCCTGCTCCTTCCCACTCTCTGTAGGGGTTACTTGTGGGTTAAGCATGCCTGCATGCTGCTCTCTTTGCACTTTATTGTCTGAACTGTCTTGTTCAGCCTTTTCATTTTGAACCTATATTTTAAAGAAATGGAGTCACATTTTTTGTACCTGTTTTGAACTTTTATTAAATAAATAGTATGCAGTGTGACTGGTTTTAAAGCATAAAAGAATTGTGCATTTTCAGGTTTCATACCCATCTGTTCCAAAACTATGTAAATTCATCTGAATTAGGTTATATATTTAGGCCAATAGAAGACTTCGGGGCTCACTAGTTCACTTACCTGTAAAGTTAGGACTTTTGGGGTCTTGTTGTAAATTGGTCGGCTTGTCCATTTATAATTTTACACAACTTCTTGTGTATTTGCTAGACTGCCTACACCACCGCTGGGGCTTGGGGTTTTGCATGGTCTGAAAACAAGAGTCTTGGGGTTTGTTCTAGCATGGCCTCCAGAAGCTATCGATAGAAGGAGGTGGTTTGAGGGCTGCTCTGTTAGTGTTGCAAACTGTGCATGGCATGAAATAAAGAGAAGATGAGAATTTCACTCAAAAGGTGGCTGCATTCGCCCTGGTTCTTCCTGTCCCTGTGTACCTGTTCTCTAGTGGGAAGTGGCTCTGGCAGGCTGGGTGTTGCCTCCAGCTCTCAGCTGGAAAGAGATGCCCAGCGATGGTGACAGCAGCAGCAACTACTTTAATTTTTTAACCATCTCTGCTGTTTCTTTCCCTCTGACCAGTTCGCAAACTGCAGCAGTGTGTCTGTCTAGCAGGGTCATGTTTTAGTGGAAGGGAGGAGGAGAGGGGGTAATGACACCAGCTCTCCGTCACAGCCTTTCGTTGCCAGGTGACTCAGTCTCTGCAGTCAGAGCCCTCGGAGAGCAAACTGGGAGCAGTGACTCAAGGCTTTGTCTGTCTGCAGAAGAGCACATCGTTCTTGAAAGTGTGTGGAAGATGGAAAGAGAAGATCCCATGGAAGGTCCAGCTTCCCCCTCAGATGACCAACTGGAAGGGAAGGCTTTATATGGGATCAATGCCCTGGCAGAGTAGCACAAACCCTTCAGGCCCTGGGCTCTGCAGGTCTCCATAATGCTTTGTCTCCCAGAGGATAATGTCCAGCCTGTCTGTTCCCTACCACTGTTTTTCAAGGAAGATTTTTCTGAGCATCAAGTCATATCCTAAACAATACCTGTAATTTTTTTGCTGGTTTTTACATTGTCTCCCTTGCTTTGCTGAAGTGAAACATGACAATGGATTTCACAGTTCTGTGCTCGTTTTTCTGCTTTTCTTTAGAACCGAGCTGTGGTCTGAGCTGTCTGTGCAGCCAGGAGCTGCAGCCAGTACACATACTGATGGGGCTGGAGTCTGTAACAGCTTCACTCTGTGAGAGAAAATAGCTCACGCAGGGGGAAGCCTTCCCAGCTACCCCTGTGCTACCACAGGCATCATGCAGGTAAAAGTCTTTCTAGATTGTAGACGTTCCAAATCAACAAAAACTATCAATTTCCTAAAGAAAAACGTGTGCCCTCAAACATGTCTATTGGTTTAATGCTACACTTCGCAGTTAGACCAGCATTGCTTTCCTGGCTGTGGTTACACAGCCAAGGCTTCAGCTTGGTGAACCTTGTCTTGCTCACAAACCGATGAGCGCTGGTCTGCTTGCAGTTAGGATGCTGGAGGTGTGAATCTGTTCTGAAGCTGCAGTGCTGGCTGGGCAGAGGTGACTCTTTCTGCTGGGTGGTTGCATGCTCGATGTGCTCCTCTGGCACAGGCTACAGCTCTGTCCAGCTCTCCAGTTCTAGCTGTGAAAGCTGTGCTCAACATCCTGTGAATGATGAAGGTGGCGCTTCATCTGTTATTTCTTGTGAGCCCAATCCTGCCTCGGGGTTGCATCTGGCTTGAGTTCATCTACTGGGATAAACCTTCTAACCATTTTTGAAGTTTAATCTGTAAGCTCATCTACCTTTTCGCCTTCTGTGTCTGGCAAGGCAGCTTGAGGCAGGCAGGCTATGGCAGTGAGAAGGCAAACTTCTTCCGTGTGTGCAGAAAGAGTAAATCATGACTCAAAACCTGGCAACCTACAGGCTAAGGAAACAATGAGACAGTTCAGGAGGATGCTGGAACACCTCAACCACGTCTGCTCACAGTCCGTGCAGTCTGTGGGATTGCCTTTCCTACAGTGAGTATGTCAGAACTGAGGCATTTTCTTTCCGGATTGATTTTATCCTCTATCAAATGCAGCCTTTCTCATTTTTTGTGTGTAGGAGGAGGAAATTGGGTGACCTTTTACATCCTGATGTGTGCAGAAGGCCATGGTCACATCTTACACATGCAGTAAACTTGAGCAAGCTGAACCATACCCTTTCCTGGGAGAGTTTTTCCTAGATGGGAGGAATACCTTAGGTTTAATTTTCTCCCTTGTAGTGTCTCTCAAGTTCAGAGCAATTTATTTTCTGATGGTTATCATTGTCCAGATAAACCCATTTCACCCTGTGCAAATAATTGTCATGTCCTGTGTTCAGAGTGCAGGTTAAAAACCCCATGCTGTTGTAGATACAGTCTGTGCCGAACAGCTGATCTCCATCCATCTACCCCTCCAAGTGTGGTGGGGAGCTCCACAACACTTGCACGGCGCAACTCCAGGGCTGCACCTCGTCTAGGGCAGTGGCTTGCTTCAGATCCCAGGGTATGTGTGAACAGTTTGTCTGAAAGCTTGTGGGGGTTTGATCCTCAGAGGAAGGAGGTTGGTGAAGAGTATCCCTGGGGTGCTGCGGGTGTCACCCTCCTTTCTCCTCTAACATTGTGAAGGGGAGTAGATGACAGCAGGGTGTTGGACGTGATGCATCAGGGAACTCTTAGTTGTTCTGCTCTCAGAGGTCTTGGCAATGAGATGCTGGCAGATTCACATGTATGTGGGCCACCTTCATACATGCTAAGCAAAAGGACTGGCACTCAGGGTCACAGAAAGACAGAAATGGACTATGAAGAACTCCTATCCCAAGGAGCTATGGTTAAGGTGACTATCTGTTCTTCATTGCTCTTGCCAGCCGTCTCACCCAAGCAGGGATCAAGTCATAGCTTTGTTTTTCCCACCCAAGTCTGCCTACAACTTCCAACTGAATTCTTGGAGCTTGTAGGAGATCTCACTGGACAACTACACACCAGGTAAAAGACAACTTGCTTCCTAAAACTGCTCTGTCACTGGTCTATTTTCTTAGTTGCTCTCTGGGAAAGAGTTCTGCCCATTTTCTGGGCTACTAAAAAGGCAGAGCTCTGCATGCATTGCAGTGCTGCCAGAGTGAAAAGGTATCTACAAAGAAGGGGAAAAAAAGGATTTGAAGCATTTGTTTGCACATGGAAAACCCAGATTTGAGTGAAACCCAGAGTCTGAGTAAGTGTGCAGATCGATTCTGTAGTTTGAGGTTCATACGTAATTTAAAAAATATGGCTTTAATGTTTCACCACCAGAACCTTTTAGCTGGAATCTTGTTGCACAGCCAGGTAAGAAACCTTCAGAACTCATGGATGTCACTACGTTCAGAAGTGGCAATATCTGCTCATGCACTAAGTAATTTTTCACGATTAGCTGAAATAATGACCCTCTTCAGTCCTCTCAGTCCTGTCATTTTGCCTCACTTAAAAAATAATAGTAACAGGAGGTATGTATAGAGCTGGCCAGCAAGGCTCTCTTACACCTTTTGGATGGCTGCAAAACACGGTGTGTAGCATTTGTCTTTCTTAGATAATGTTGTGATTTGGTTAATACACATGGCCTATTGCTGTTTTATTAATGAGGATTAAGTGTCAACTGAAAACCTGTGCTCAGCTACCCTGTCTTAGGTTGAGTGTACTAGACAGGAGGGTAGTTTCTAAAATGATGAACCAGAGAGTCTCCAGAACCGTGTTTAAATCCAGCAGAAGTATTTTGGGGAAAGGAAGAACTGTCAAGCCAAACCATCCTTTTGTCTTACAAGCGGTTGTGATTTGATGATGGTTATAGAGGAAAACCATTATAAGAAAATAAACCTTCTTTCTGATAATTCTGCTGGTGGGATGTCAGCATTCACTGCCTGAGATATGACAAAGTGACCTCTGTAGTGCAATTGTGCCTTTGTTTTGTTTTGTTAAAGAACCATTAATTCGAGAAGGTTCCCTTGAAATTATTCATGGGCTCAGGTACTTCTTCAGTATGATTATTCACCTGCAAATGATCTACTGTCCTATTTTCCCTGGGTGAAGGATGGATCTGAGACCAGGTAGCTAAACTGTGCAGCCGTGCCTTCCTATGTACCAGCCCCACTGCCATCCTCCTGGCTTTGGTGCACTGTTTGGCACACGTTTGATGCAGGTAGAGGAACACAGTCCCTGACAACTGCTGGGCAAACTGGGGAACTGGTTGGGTACTGCTACCCCCATTCTGCACATTATGAGAGTAAAGTAGATGGTTGTGAGTAGTTCTGTGCCAGCTGGCTTTATCATCAGAGCACAGCACTGAGCATGCATCATTTTACAGCATAGAGAAAGCCTGTGAGATTATAACAAGGTTAGAGTCCACTCTTTGCATCCCAAAACTTCTTTCTTCAGCTTTTTCCCTGGTGCAGTGACTGTCCCAGCTGCATTGCTCCCTTCTGGACCTTCCTGTGTTCCTGAGGCAGCTCCTCTTTTCTCAGCGATGCTGAAAAGGTGACCTGTGGAACCCACTACACCTGGATTCTGGGTGCATAAAAGTGCCTGTCCTTTAGTTATTTTGATAAGCTAATTTTGTAAAGAAGCTTAGTGGTTTGCTGTGTTCAGTCAAGAGAGATTTGTTGCAGCCTAACAAAAGTATGTTCAGTTTAGATTTATTTTGTTTTAATAGTCACTTTCTGCAAAATTGTTAGTACTTAGGATTTCCTTTAGGAGAGCCCAAAATGTTTTGTAGAGCTGTTACCCAGGCCAGTCACCAAATGCAGCCTCACAGAGAGAAGCTCTGGGAGGAGAGGTAGGGCATGAGAAGAGCAACCCTGCAGGAGGCAGAGCCCAGGTCCCTGCCTGAGCTCTGCCCAGCACAGGAACCACTGGCAGCGGTGCCTTGCTCACTGGTGTGTCAGTGTGGTCTGACAGCAGCATAGCTTTCCTTCTGGTTGGCTGTGCCACTGGGAGCCACCCAAAAGGATGTAATATGCAATGGGGAAGCTGCATCCAAGCTCCTTGAAGCATCTCCCTACATGTCCCAGAGACTTGTGGGAACCAAAGTCCTGGCCAAAAGAACGAAATCTAAATTGAAGGGAAATCTAAAACAGTGCGGTGATTAAAGCAAGACAGGGTATGGGGTACCATAGTCACCTACGGTGCTGGAGTCAGCAGGTCTCCTGTGTTTTTCCTGCTCTCCACAGGCACATTCTGCTCACCCCAGTAAGTCTTTGAGAGCTGCTGAAAACTAATACAAGCTTTGGAAGATCTGGCCACTGACACCTGACACGCTGCAGAGAAACTGTGTTCCTGCCACAGCTCAGCAACGTTAGTAGGTCTAAAAATTACTGTTCCTGCCAAAAAATAATGTACTACCCTTCAAAACTGTTTGGTTTGGGTTTTTCTTCAGAAGGGTTGGAGAGTCCTTGCTCCAGAGAGGCAAGAATATCTCCCCTCTACTCTGGCTACTTCTGGGCCACTGAGGTATCACAGAATCACAGAATGGTTTGGTTTAGAAGACACCTTAAAGATCATCTGGTTCCAACCCCCCTGCCATGGGCAGGGACACCTCCCACTAGACCACATTGCTCAAAGCCCTGTCAAACCTGGATTTGAACACATTCAGGGATGGAGCATCCACAGCTTCCCTGGGCAACCTGTGCCAGTGTCCTCACCACCCTCAGAGTAAACAATTTTTTTCATTATATCCAATCTAAATCTACCATCTTTCAGTTTCAAACCATTACCTCTCATCCCAACAAAGCACCGTAGCTGTCACTGCAGGAGGTTGGCTCCCTTTCTGCTGCCCACCTCTGCCGGCTGCCTGGCAGCTGCTGAAGCTTCCATGAAGGCTGCTGCAGGAAATACACCCAGAGCACCAGCACGTGTGCCNCTGATTGCAAACAGCTGCTTTGCAATAGCACGCAAGTCCCTCTCACCATGGATGGCACAGCAAGGCAACACCAGAAATGTGCCTCCTGCTTTTGCTGGAGAATCCATGCCAAGGAGCCCCAGGTACCATAACGATGCTGAGACCCCACCCCAAAGGTATTGCACAAGTCCTGCGCTTCCTGGTGGTACCCAGGTGGCTCATTTGCCCAAGTGGTGAGATCTCAACTCTGTGATGACACTGTCTATGCACTGGATGGTGGACTGACTCTCTTTTTCATCTTACACCCCATGCTGGGGAAACAACCATGTTCAAAGAGATAGTGCCAAATTTAGAAGTGGAGCAGAGGATTGTACAGCACAAGGAGTGAATTTGTCCTGTTTTAAGTGGCAGTAACATGAATTTCATCCCCCTTAAGTGAGATCTGAATCAAATTATCTTACTGCATTTTTTCCCTACTGAGACAAAACAAGACTTTCCTTCTAAGCACCATGTCTCAACACTTCTATTCTGATACTTCAATTCTAGTACATCTTCATTTGTAAACGCCATTTAGAGTTGAGCTTCTAAATATTGATTCTTAAGATGAATTGGCCCCTCTTCCAGCAGCACTGATGGGAAATCAGCAGTTGGTGAGGACCTTCACTCTCTCACTCAGAGCTGGTCAAGTGAGCTTTCTTCTCCATGCTTCCCAAGCAGCCACACTGCCTCTCATGCTTCACCTCCCTTTGCAGCCCAACTCTCCTGCACCGTCTCACTGTGCAAGAGGTTATTTTGTCAGCAGCAGTTTTGGTCCGTCTAGGCCTCTGGGAATGTTCTTGAAGTTCTCATGGTGTGGGGCTGGGTTCAGCGGCAGTACTCCTGCTCGATGCTTGCCATGAGCTCCTCCTCTGCGTAATCATACGAAACTGTGGATTGTTGCTTCTTGCTGTTCCTTTGCGGGCACCTGCGAGGGAAGAGAACAAGTTATTGGTGTCATGAGAGAGAATCAAGCTCTGAAGACATAGGATGACCCTTACTTCATTTTTTTGTGAATGGAAAGATCAAATGGCACATGGCTTGCTGAAACACAGACACTCTGTCACGTCTAGTTCCCATACCCCACAGGCAGATCATTTGCTGACATTTGCTCTCACTTGGCATCTATTTTAGTCTGTGAGTTCATTACAATACAGTCCTTACAGTGCTTCAGATCAAACTCTCTGAACTTTTGCTGTGTGTAGGTTGAAGGCCCAGTTAAAGCCACGCCTAACCTTTACTCTAGTTACTAGTTTTAAAGTTTTATGCAGAAAGGGATTTTTTTTGTTTGTCTCTGTAAGGGATTTGAGTTTCAGCCAAAATACTCAGCTACTACAAACTGTTTCTAGAGTTTTTATTCATTTTCACATGAGCGCAACTAGCCCACAAGTGGCAACTGATGTACAATTCAAAGGGAACTGGCATGGTTTTTTCCATTATTATCACAGATGGTTTATGTTGGGTACAAGAGAAATTTGTCCCTACCTGCATGAGGGAGGACAGAGAAAAGTCTTCTGCAAGCTTTTACCACTGTACCTCACACTACCAAATAGTTCTACTTGATCTTGCTTTCCAGGCCTCAACAGAGGAGACAGGAGCTGACAACTGAGTGCTCCTCCTTGACCTTCTAGAGAACTGGGAGGTGAGCCATGTAGGTGATCAGGCTGGTCTTCTCTGGAAGTTGGGGCATGTGACTCCATGAAAGTGAGGTAATGGTGAGGTGCAGAGCTAAGAGGAGACCACAGTTGATAAATCCAAACTAAAGCACTCTGCCATGCCATGTCAACTGAGGCTGGTGGGCTTATGTTGTGGCCACCCACTTGAGAAGAATGAATAAAGAAGAAAGAAATAGCTTTGCATGGTGGTTGGCTGGTTGCCAAAGAAGAGGGAGTTTCATTTCCAATAGCAGGGCTCCAAACCTGTTCCAGACTCGTTATGTAGCATCTGTTGACTTCCCATTTCTCTAAGGATGAGATCTCACTGAGCCTTGGTTTTGCAGCTGGAATGAATTTGGTCATTAGCGTCCTTCAGTGAAAAAACTGAGGACCTGTTTATTAGATTAAGTCACAGAAGCTGCTCCAACACAGGCAAGTAAATGTAGAATCAGACTTGAAGAAAAGAACCCTGAAACGCTTTTCTAAGGAAGCTTTGTTATATAGGAGAAGTGCTTCCATGAACTGCTCTTCCTGGGTGAGGGAGCATCTGCAACACTCCTGAAACAGTCAGCAGCCAGTCTCCCGTCACTGTCACTGTGGAGCAAACAGCACCAATGCAATCCTTCCTCCCTTCTTATCAGTCCAGGTCAGAAAGTCTTCTGCGCAGTCCAGCTGCTCTGACCTAGCTGGGTTAATGCCATACCCCCTGCACGTCAGAAATAGTTTGATGTTTTCCCTGGAGCCACCTGACGACCAGTTGGCGTGGCAGCTGGGTCATGTGCCCTGTGCCCTTGATGGCAAGTTCTACTGGCAGCAAGACGGTAGCAAGTGGGATTTAGCAAGTAGACTCTTCTGCTTACTCCTTGTATTAATTTTCCTTCTGATGGGCTGCCGGCAGTCTGGTTTCCACTGCAGTAAATGAAAGCTGGGAAGAAAGCTACAAGCCCAAGAGCTTGAACCGTATACCAGCAGCTACAAAGCAAGAATTGGGAAAAAGAGATGCAGAAATCTGACTTAAACACATGAGTTATTGATTGAAACTCTGCACTGTGACAGTCCTTAAACTAATTTTACATGACGCGATGAATTAGAGGCAGAGCCCTTGGCAACTTGCTTGCAGGCCCACAGAAGAGTCATTGTTTCTCTTAGTGGTTACATAATTTCCCTCTGTTAATTATTCTTGATGCTTTGGTTTGCATGGTGACCTCCAAGCACGGGAGAAAATCTCCAGGTAAAATTGGAACTCATTGAAACATAGATGTGCTTTTGAAAAGACAAAAGCAAACCTCACTTACCATGCACATCCCAGAAGTGAGAGGAACAGAGAGAGCTGTGTCTATTTCAAGAGCAAAGGAAAAGCAAGTTGCTGCTCATCTTTCTCCATTTTTGTGGCAAAGGTCAGTATTATTTAATACCGAAAAATGAGAGGTCTGGCCTGAATAAAAGGAAAAACTTCTGCACCTGAGGACAGCAATCAGAGGAACAAGCTGTGGTTGCACAGACTCCATCCTTGGAGGCTTTCAAGACCTGATGCAATGAAGCCTGGCGCATTCTGCTTTGACCTCACAGCTGATCCAGCTTGGAGCCTGAGGTTAGACTAGAGATCTCCCATGGGCCTCCCAACCTAGACCTTTATCTCAAAGGCGCAGTGGTGCAGCTGTTTCTACTGGTCCTGGAATCAAGTGAGGGGCTACAGCAGGGAAATCCCAAGCGCAGGATGTGGAGCTGGGGACCACGAGCCTCCTCCTGAGCTCCTCCAGCTGCTCCAGTTGGAGAGGAGGAGGCCCCTTGCTGCTCTCATCAACACGCAGCCAGGGCAGCAGATCAGGGCTTGCAATCACGCTGAATGTAGCCGAGGGCTGTTAGACTTTCCGATTTGGAAAGAAACAGGTCAGTATGTTGAGGGGGAAAAATTCCAAACCCCAGATGTTTTGGGGGAAGAGAGAAATCTGGAAAGGAGCAAAGTTGAGGGAGACAGAGCTGGCTGAAAACACACAAGAGGGAACTTCACAGCACGGTAGGACAGCAAAGAAAAAAAGGCCAGTGCAACTTCATCAAGATTACTGTGCAGACTGCTGGATATCTCGTTATTGAAAAGTTATTAACAGCTTGGAGGGAATTTAGGAAGCAGCAGTAGAAGTGATTTAAGAGCCTAGAGCAAAGCAATTTAGGAAAGAGGAAAACAAGAATTGTGCGCCATTTCAGCTAAAGGCCTCTATGTGTTTAAAGATTATTAAGGGAAGGAGGCATTTAATTTTTATCTTTTTTTTATCTTTTTTTTTTTTTTTAATAGAAAGACACAATGAGGTGAAGGAAATGCAAAGGGCAAAATCAGACTGAAAGTGCGCTAGAACACCTTTGAGCAAGACCCCAGAGGTGGGGATGGCTAGTAATGCCATGTCCTTGGTGTGTGTGTGGGGAGCTGCCTGTGGGCTCTGGTGACAATGTCCCTGATGGGTGACCAGGGTAACAAGCTCCAAGGTAGAAACCTGAGTTAAGTGGCTGAAAATTAGGTTGGGGTGAATCTAGGCAAGTGGGTTTTATCCTTTTGCTGAGGATGGGAAAGTCCAGGGTTAATCATTAAAATGTCTTCTTGCAAGACTTTGCAGCTGAAAAATGGGTCAAAACAACGCCCCAGTAACTCTGCCAGTGACATGAGCCTTGGCAGCAATCGTAAGGTCATTACAGCGTTCCCGAGCTGTGTCATCCCACCCGTGGACTATTAGGTGCTAGAGAGTGGCTCCCAAAAGAATTGCAGGGGGAAAGAGAGGTAACCTAGCATGATCAGGAGTACATCCATTTGTGTTCCCATGTGCATCAAAGGTATTTATCAGAGCCTGGTTTAGATGCTTACGTGGTGTCACACAGGCATGTTTGCAGTACAGGAGGTGCACACCTACAGCATCTATCTCGCATGACTGCTTTCTTGGCACATAGTATTAAGTCTCCAAATTCAGGTGTTTTGTCCTCCTTGCTTGGCATTTATTTCTTCTTTAGTTGCGAATTTCTTCAATCAGCAACTCTGTCAAGACAAAGCTGATTTTTGCTGCTTGTAACATGTTTACCTGGAATAATTCTAGCCACAGAAATGTGAAGGATGAGGCATCTATGCACATTAACTACTATCTCTGGGGCTTGATTTGATTTGATTTCATCAACATGTAGTTTCTCTGGGTGCTGGACCGCTTCCAGAATACTGTTTGCTTGCAGTTCTTGCCAGCAGAACTTGCAGCCCTGCTTGTCACGGGCGGTACAGGCACTTCACACATGAGCCATGCAACGGGGCACTGCATTGGGTATAAAATAAATGTTATCTAAATGAAAACAAGGTCCTGCTCCATCATCCCAGGTCAGAAGCCAATTTCTGCTGTCTCAGGTCTTCAAGTTCGGTGGGGTTTGCAGCAGGGCTGGGTGTGCACCCCCAGGGGAGAGCCCAAAGCCCATTGAGGATGCTGAAGAGGCCAAGAGAGATTGCAGTCCCTGTGAAAGTACCTGTTCGAGCCTCACTGTAGGGAAATCCGCAAACAGGCGTGTTCTCCAAGCGCTGCCAAAACCAGGAGCCTTGCCAGGTGAGCTCCCTGCCAGCTGGGAGGGCGGGAGGAGGCAGGCCAGCAGCTGGTGTCTGGGCTCTTGTGTCATGGCTAGAAGAGCTGCTCCGTGTTAGGAGGTTACACAGCCCAACGGCCAGGATCCAACTGCAGATTAGTCTGCTCTCGAGTGCTGCAGGAGCAGGGTATGACAGTCAGCGAGAGCTTAGTATCAAACCCAGTCACTCTCCAGAGGAAGGAGATGGGACTTTAAGATGGTTTTTAGTTTCACCTGGGTTTCTTTAATACTTGCATCAAACTATTCCCATGGCTTTTGGTGCAGACAGACTCCGTGGCGCAGTCTGCTCGGTAGCTTTTGCTCATTTCAGATTTCTTCTGTCTGGCACCCCGTGTAGTAGGGCTTCACCATTCCCCTGTCCCTGAGGGACACTCATGTCTCTAACTGATGTAGCATGGGAGTGTCTCACGGGTTTTCTCTTATGATTCCTGAGGAGCAGAGATGTTATCATCCTTTTCTACATGCTGCAAGAGCCCACAGATGACCTGAGAGTGAACCAGGACCTGAGCTACTCGTTGGAGAACTCCTCCCCAGCTTTTCACAAGCTCTTGCAAGGTGTCTCTCTAATATGTGGCTATCCTAAATTCTGCACTGCTTATGACCAGGAGTAAATCTCTATACTATACGTGAGCTGGAGCCAGGATCTTTTCAGGCAATACAGCTCCTGGATTTTTTAAATTGGTAAATAGGTAGAAGACAATATTTAGGGCTTTAAACAATTTCACACCATTCCCATCTCTCTTTTGCACAGCGAGAGGCATGCGGGAACAGCTTTCCCCTTTATACTCCCTTCATACCAGCTGCTTTCTCCCTTTGACGACATAACAAAATCATGGGGTACTCACTGATGGTCGGTGGTGGTGTTCTCCTGGCCTACCGGGCTTCTGGTTGACAAAGCCTGGAAGAGAAAAAAACTCACATATTTCAGTCACAGCACTTCAAAGTTGAGGCAGGTGATTCTGCTGCTCTGCTCCATCCTGGTGAGACCCCACGTGGACTGCTGTGCCCAGCTCTGGAGTGCTCAGCACACGAAAGACGTGAACCTGTTGGAGTAGGTCCAGAGAAGGGCTGGAACAGCTCTTCTATGAGGAAAGGCTGAGCGAGTTGGGTTTTTTAGCCTGGAGAAGGCTCCAGAGTGGCCTTTTGGTACTTAAAGGGGGTTTATAAGAAAGATGGAGAGAGGCTTTTTACCAGGGCCTGTAGTGACAGGACAGAGCAATAGTTTTAAACTGAACGAATGTAGGTTTAGATTGGACAAAAGGAAGGAATTCTTTACAATGAGAGTGGTGAGACACTGCAACAGGCTGCCCAGAGAAGTTGTGGATGCTCCCTCCCTGGAAGTGGGACACGTTGGGCAGGCATTTGAGCAACTTGGCCCAGTGGGAGGTGTCACTGCCCATGGCAAGGGCATTGGAAATGATCTTCAAAGATCTTTTCCAACTCAACCCATCCCATTATTTATTTCTGTGAAGCCGATCTTTGTCTGTAATGGGCTAAATGGGCAGATACCTTGGTTTAAACACCCAAACAACCTCTGTGGAGACAATAGAGGTACAGAAGAGTCCCCTTTTCTAACCACTGTTCTGCCAGCTCTGTTCCAGTATTCAGGGCAGTCGAGTGGCTGTGGCTACAGAATTGAAATCCCTGAACATTTACTCATTAAACCTCCCAGTTCCCTGCTGGTGACAGCAGTGTGGAAATACCTACTAAAGGGAGTTACAGCAACACGTTTCCCCAGAATGATTGATCTGGAGTGAAACATCCACCTTCCCTACACTAAGCCCACAGGTTTCCAATGATACACTGAGGAGGGGGCAAACCTGATGGCATTTAAAATGGGAAGATGATGGGACCCTCAGTTGGCTCAGTAATAAAATGAATCCCCTGCAGCCAAATGCTACTGAGAAGAATGTAACTTTCATCTTTTTCTACTTTTTCACTGTACTCTCACAGAGAAAGGAAGGGGGACAGGGGCAAGGGCTGTGGCTTTGCACAAAACTAGACCCATTTTACCTTGCTATTATTTTTTTCTGAGCTGTGGTCCTAACACTGGTGGGTCTCCTTCACACAAGTTATTCTGAATCTCATGATGACACTAACAGATGTTAAGCAGGTAACACACAGAATCAAAGTGAGGACTTGGTTTCCAGAAAATAAAAATGAAAATTTGTTCCATCAGCCTGGAAAAGAGAGAAAAAAAAA
>WEIS01022887.1:0-11779 GCA_013389965.1 Todus mexicanus | reverse complement strand
CCCAGCCCATGTGCAGGACCTTGACCGTGGCTGCGTCAAACCTTACACTTCATGAGATTCATGTGGTCTAAGGAAGCTGGTTTCATTGTTTACCTGGATGTGAGACTGAAAGGGCAGAACATTTGCAGATTGTGCCTGTAAGACAGAGCTAGCCTGACACATCCCAGTCTTAGGAACCCAGCTGTAGATTGCCAAGAGCTTAGTCCTGCTGGAACTTTTACCGCTTCACCTTCCTGCCCAGTGGTGTCTTTGCCATGGGGTAATGGCAGCAAATCCAAGTTTTTTAAGCCCCAGTATTCAAATTAAAATCCTGGTACTATTTCCACTTGTATTTGAAGTTGACTTGTGAATTTTTTTCAGAACTATGTTGGCATACGAACAGTTTTCTTTATGAGCCCTGCGCTCCCAGAATCACACTGAGGGGTCCTGCCCGACTCAGCACATTGGAATCTGGTTTGGTTTCAAGGTATGTGAGGACGACAACCACTCTGGAATATTCATTAGGAATGCCTATCAAATTAGTGATGACTTAATAGCATTGTGAACTATTGACGTTGCTGAATAAATCGAGCATTTAGCATGTTACGCAACAAGATGTTCCACAAGAATGTATTTCTGAGCCCCTTTATATACACACGTATCTATATTTATGCAAATGTATGCATGTTTTTGTTCGGGATACAGTGTAACAAAGGAGGCTACAGAGCGATGCTTGAATCTTTGCACTGGGATTTGGAGAATCTGTGTGTGGTGAGATTTTGGGACAGCTAAAATTCTATCATTACAGAAGTATCATAGAATCATTGAATAATTAAGGCTGGAAAAGACCTCTTAGATCATCGAGTCCAGCCTATGACCTACCCCCACCACTCAGATAAACCCTGCCACTAAGTGTGTCATCCAGTCTTTTTCATGGAATGGTTTAGGCTGGGAGGGACCTTTCAAGCTCATCTAGTCCAACCCCCCTGCAGGGAGCAGGGACATCTGCAACTAGAGCAGGTTGCTCAGAGCCCCAGAGAACCTCACCTGGAATGTTGCCAGGGATGGGGCTTCAAGTTCAAGTGCCTCTCTGGGCAACCAGTTCCATTTGTGTTGTAACGATGCAGAGCTCCAGGAGCAGACATCTTGTGATGTTTCCCGTCAAATCAGTGCAGCAAGATTAATTTTGGTGAGGTGGAAACAAACCTGGATGAGCCCTGAAGGTAGCACTGAAAAGTGTCTTGTGTGGATTGACAAGTTTTATCCTCAATAAAACTTTGCATTTAAGCTATGAGTGTTCTGGGAACACTTATACTTCATAAGCATTCATTACTTCACATGTAACATACTAATTTTTGTCTGTACTACCAGAAATAGTTAAATTCTTCAATTCCTAACTTAGTCTACTTTTATTCTTTATTCTTTTTTTTTCTTCAATTTAGTCAATTTATGGCTTGTCTATTTCTCAGTGATTCTAATTTTTTATCTTGTATTCTACTTCTAGTGGCTATAAATAGAACAACTATTTGCCAATCACCCAGATTTTTTTTTTTAACAACTATGTGTTATGCCAAAATAGACAATGTAGACACAGAAATCAGATCTGACCTCTTTGCTTTCTGGACTTTGCTTTTGCAGGCCATCAAAGATGCCGTGGAAGCGGGGCCTCTAATCTAACCGACCTTGGCTGCCCGTAGGTTTGTATCTCTGCTTTCTCTTTTCCCCGGCTGCCTGTTCTTAGGCTCTTGGAGGTTTGAGACCTTTACCCCGTGGGCCTCATGGGCTCAAAGGAGAGATGTAAATGAGTTCATTATGTAAGGCTCATTTCCGTAAGAAACGAGGCTAAAAACTGGGCTTGATTATACCAGTAAAGGCAAAGTCCCAGGGAGGAAAAAAAAAGTAAGATACAGATCGTATTAAAAGTAAGTAAGGGTGATAAAAAGCAGTAAAGTAAGAAAGTGATGGGCAAAACTGTCCCAAAGCATCTGTTTTAGAAGCGGCACAGGGTATAAAAGTCCATGTTTTTGCGAGGTCTCATGCCTCGGGTTTCTGTCCTAGCAGCTCTCGGTGGCCGAGTTACAAACGAGCGGATGAATGTAAAAGCAGTTAAAGGATCGCGTGTTACCAGGCTCGCAGAACGGTGGGGTGTGGGCCCTGCTGTGAACAAGTTTTTTACTCAAGGTAAGTTTCCTTTAGCAGCTCTGCTCACACGAGGACCAAAGTGCTGCTGAACGATAACCCAGCAGCTCTAGTTCTCTTCAGGGCTGCATTTTTTTAATTATTATTTTACTGACTGAACGCAGGGTCACGGATTAAGGCTGGCTTGTACGAAAATTCAATTTAGACAGTTGATTTCATTTTCCAATATAACCTTAAATGTACCTTGGAAAATTAAAACGAGAAAAGATTTTATTGCAACAAGTAAAAAAAAAACCAAACAACACTCAAATATTTACTTCCCGAACTCCTGCAAAAAAAGATAGCTGATGACAGTGGCTGTTCAAGACTTGGTTCGTAATTATAACGTGGAAAAAACCCTTGTTGGATTCCCTCCCTTCCTCTTAGAATACGGTCTGCAAGGTGACTTGGGGTAATGAGTTGAGGGGCCTACTCCTGGGATCTTTGTAGGGCTTGTTAACCCATCTCCTTTCGAAGCTACTAACTACAGAATGAAAAGCTGAATTTAGTCTTAAATTTCAAAAATTTATTTGGGCATATATAAAAACGAAGATGTATCCAGAGTAGGAAACCTCATGGTAGAAACAGAACTGCAGAGGATAGTACCTATCGGTGGTGTTCTCCTCAGCCGAGGCTCTAAAGGGCGTGATTGTGCCAGCAGCCTGCCTGTAGTTTAGCTCTTTTATTTATTCTCCTATATTAACAAATCCATTTATTTCAAGAAAAATATCAGCTAAGAGTTCCATAAAATCAGGGAGAAACGGCGTTCCACATGATTCATCCCGATATACCGTGTCTGTTTGACTGTGTGAAAAAGCAGCAGTAATCTCAGATAAAGCAGTTTGGGGATTTATTTTTATTTACCTAAAATGCCCTTTGATGTGCCCATCTACAGAATTTTATGGCACTTTTATTACTGCTCTTTCCAACCCAGATAAAAATCCAACAGACGATAGTGAGACAGGATGGGGCAGAGCCTTCTGGGAAGGAGGCGAGGGGTTACTTACCTGCGCTCAGGTATTATTAAAACCTTGCTGGTCCTACAGGCTTAATTTTGGTGTAGGGTACCTCTAGGACAGGACTGTGGAGACCCTTCTAGGGAGCAGTGTAGCCTTTCTTCCTCTCAGAGGCACTTATATTGCAAGTAGGAATATGAAGAGGTCAATGTAAGAATGAAATCTTCAGCTCTTTTTTTTTTTGTTGTTGCTGCAGGTGCCTTTTATGGGAAGAAATCCAAGCAAATCAAACCTTGAAAGGACTGGGTGTTTCTCTAAACTCGGGTTTGCATGCTGCTGTCATAAAGGTCAGCAAATGGCACTTACGGCTAAAGTGACAAGGTTTCAAATGTTTGAACAGTCCTTCACATTCATACGGCTTAACTGAAAACGTTGGCAGGTATTCTCAAAATCCCAGTAAGCTATTAGAAAATAAGTATTTTCAATTCAAAGTTGTAAGTCAGTCAAGTATTCAAACGCGAGATCTGAAAACACAGCGAAAAGGCGATGTGGAAGTCGATGTCAACAGTTCTCTGAACCTGTCTGCAGATGTTGAAAGTGTTTTTTTAACATAGTGCTGCTGGATTTCAGAATTTGATGTCTCAGGATATCCGAGGGAGGATTTCATCCCATATAAAAGCCACAAGTAGTGTGCCTGAAAAGAGAAGTTACAGAAGAGTACACAATTGCACGCAGCACTGGAATGGAAAATAAACATTATGTTCAAGAATTTGAGTGTTGATGTTACACTCTCTGCCAACGAGAACAGTTAGTCTCTGTCAGCTCTGTAACTACACTTCAAACAACGGCTGACTGCTCTTAAATCACCCTTTCACCTCATCTTTGTCAGCTTAACCAAGTCCAGTTCACTTAACCTCCTCTCACAGATCAGGTACTCCAGCCCTTTCCCCATCTTAGGAGTCCTCCCTCGGCCCTTCTATTTTCTCCACATTCCTCTTGAACCGAGCGACTCCAAACCAGACGCGTTCCAGACGCCACCTCACAAGCTTTGAGTAGAGGGAGGCGACAATGTCCAATGATGTGCTGACCCCAGTTCTCTGAATCACATGTTCTGTCTTGCAGAGAGAACGAACAGTTGTAACAAGCTCACGATCAGGTCACAGCTGAACATCCTGAGGAATATCAACTCCCAATACTGACACCAGGATACTCTGCACGTTACTGGCTGTCAACCAGTTATTAGGACATCTTGAAGCCAGTGGTTTGGCCAATTTCTATTCCATCGAACAGTCTTTTTGTGAGACCCCTGCTTTGACTTCGAAGCAAAACTGCTGCGGGAGATGCTGTCCAAACCCTTCCTGAACTGAAGGTACACGACATACGCTGCTCCCCCCTCATTCCCGCAGCCATCCATTTCATCACGGAAGGCAATCAAGCTGGCTGAGCATGGGTTGCCCTCTCTGAATCTGCCAACTGTTCCCGATTACCTTTTTCTGGTTTTTACATGGTTGGAAATGGATTCCAAGACAAGACACTCCACCATCTTCCAGTGACTGAGGTGAGCTTATAGTTCCCTGGCTCTTCTTTTAAAAGATGGGCATAGTATTAACATGCTTATTTGTTTCCAGGTGTGAGGAACCTCCTCCAATTGCTGTACTTCTCATAAACAATGGACAACAATAACGTCAGCCAACTCTACTTGCACTTTTAGGTGTCCCAATAGAGCCAATGGATTTGCATTTATTGCCTCCTTTCCAAAACTTTGCTGTTTTACACAGAGCTTTGGGAGCAAATTATGCTTGGGAAGACTGAAGCTGGGGAGGAAAGACCTGGAGTTACCCCTGCCTTTTCCATGTCATCTATCACTAGGTTGTCTCCCCGATCTGCCAGTGGACCTGAATTTTCTCTGGACTTCTTTTGTGATCATTATATTTGTGACTCTGTATGTCCCTAGTCTAAGTTCCAGCCAAGTCTTAGTTCCAGCTGAGCTTTGACCTTCCTGCTTTTGTTCTCAAATGCCTGTGCAAAACTTCTAAGCTCCTCCTTTGCTGTCTCTCCCTGATTATACTTGTTACATGTTCTCCTTTGTTCATAGGGAAGCTCCTTGTCTAGCCAGCAGGGAAAGGCTTTGTCAAAATTCCTGGTCTAACTGCACAACAGAATGTGTCGCTGAGCTCTCAGTAAGCTTTTTGGCAAAATCACCTTTCCAAGGGACAGTGCTGCCATTTCTGGCAGCATCCAAGGGAACTGCTGCTGACCTTGCAATTCCTTAAATAAACACAATTTGGTTCTCCTGAAGTCCAAAGTCTGAAGAGCTCTGCTATTTACCTTCCTAGTTTTCCTCTGGACCCTGAACTCTTGAGGACTATGACCCAAGTGGCCACATTCACCATCAGTTCTTCCCAGTTTGTGAGCAGGTCAAGTACAAGTATAGGATTATGAGTCACTGGCCCTTTAGTATTTACACCTGATTAGTCACAGTTTTCTACAAACCTCCTGGATTGCTTTTGATCACTGGAAGGGAGATTTGCTCTGTCAGGTGATGTCTGCATAGTTGAAAACCCCTAGGACCACCAGGGTCTGGAGGAGGAGACTTCTGTGAGTTGATTGTTGAAACCCTCCTTTGCCACCCAGTCCCCGAGATGCTGATCACTGCACACGGACTTGCAACTCTTGTTTCTTTGCTAAACTCCATGCGTAAGTGTGCTGAACCTGATGGAACCCTATGAAATCTCTCTCTTCTGAGCAGAACGGACACAGTTTCACCTGTAGCATCCTCCATTGCTTATCTCCTCCTTCTAAGCAACTTTTGTGGTACTTAGAACATTTTCTTCTGAGGAACAGGATTAGTCTTTCTGGTAAAACTGGTCTAAAGAAGTGGGCATTGATTCTGCTTTTATAGTGTCAGAAACTTAACAGGATGCTAAGATGCCACCTGTCCAGGCAAGAACATCCCATTTTATTGCCCTCACATCCAGTATCTTGTCACCAACTCCTCCATTCATAGCTGCCATCTCCCTGGTACCTGGTCCTTTGGCAGTAAAAGAGACAGACAAGTGGTGATGGTTTTAAACTAAAAGAGGGAGATTTAGACTAGACAGAAGGAAGAAATTTTTTACTGTGAAGGAGGTGAGACCCTGGCCCAGGCTGCCCAGAGAGGTGGTCGATGCCCCATCCCTGGAAACACTCCAGGTGAGGTTGGCTGGGGCTCTGAGCCACCTGCTCTAGTTGCAGATGTCCCTGCTCCCTGCAGGGGGGTTGGACTAGATGAGCTTGAAAGGTCCCTTCCAACTGAAATCATCCTGTGATTGTACAATATTGCACTTTACAAAGGCAATTTGAAGTTTCATGGCACACTAATCCATGCTTCTGTACATAGTAGCTATTACAGCAAATCACAAAAAAAATCTATTAATAAAATCCTAAAACAGCTCCCTCAAATAAGAACACAGTAATTTAACCACCCAAGATGCTGACACTGGGAAAAGTGAGACATCAAATTAACTTATCCCTATGACTGTCTGTTTCTACGAAGTCTGAAACAGTATTTCTGGTGACACCTGGATTCAAAAAGTAATTTTTACAACTAAATTTAAAATATTCCTTCCCTCATTATCTACTTTTATGATTCTGCTTAGAGTTTTTTTGTGCAAGAATTTTCCTGTCATCATAACAGGCCATTTTCCTAGATGCCTCATTATTTGGTTGGTCCAATTTTGGAAGAAAAAAAGGTCTATACCTATGATTTTTCTTATTTTCAAAAAGTGTCAGAAAAATTTCATTTCATATTAGGTTTGTAGAGTTGTGGTTCTGTATTCATAAGGTCGGTTTTCAAATATAACTTTGTCCCCTACAGTTCCACCCCAGATGCAATTGTTTCCAACTCTTGCATTATAAGATAAGGTCTGTACCTATCCATGAAGCTCCCTTGTTTTGTAACAAGATATTTAATTTATATAACCCATCAGCCCTTCAGGTCATCTACAGATCTGAGATCTGTAACAAAATATTTGGCTACAGTAGTGACGCTGAACAAAAAGTGATGTGCCCGGAGTATTCACATCTTTACAACTGCTTGCTTTGGAGGTCCTCTCCCTTGTAAATTAGGAGACAGCATTCGATACATTCTGCATGTATCTTCTATGTGTTAACTAACGACAAACTGCTGTTTATGAGTTGTCACAGAAATGCAACGTTACTCCCTGACTGCATTCGGAATTCCTCCAGTCACGGTTCCATTTGTATTAACATCTGCTGATTTTCTTCATCGAGCCAAAATCACCTGGGGGCTTTCTGCAAAGCAGTTCTGCAGGGTGCATCCCGCTAAATAAGCGGAACGGTGCATTTCAGAATGCCGCCCGTTTCTTTAGATCGCTTGCCAAAATATTAAATCCCAAGTACTTACTTAGCCCCTGGAAAATCTCAAAAGGGTTCTATCACGCTGAAATCAGTACCAGAAAGCTAAACTTGAATTCTGAGGAATAGTAATGATATTTTATCTGCTCAACAGCTTTGCCTAAGACATTGCATCATCTACTATCTGGAACAGTGCATGAGCTTTTATCCAGCTTATTCTACTGTCCAGTCATCCTGTGCGTATATCTAATTTAACAAAACTGTATTAAAGTTAATTTTAGTTCAACTACGAATTGTCTCGATTTTTGACAGACTGAGAGTCTGTGCAAGTACAACATGTACAGACATGAGCAAGAAAAAGAGTTATTTGTTATAACTGGAGCCCTTTGAGATGTTTCCTGTGTGAGTTTCACACGCTGTTGTACCTTCATCGCTGTTGTACCTTGTAATAGGATTAACAGTCATGAAAGAACTCGGGATTAACAGGCTGCTGCTTTATATACCCCCTAAGCAGAAAGGTCAAGATTTGTAGGGACCAACTGTAAACAATCAACAGTGTGAAGTATTACACAGAGCGCTTTCACCTGCACACGAGTAGAAGCTAAAATCAATAGTGTCCACATTAAAACCATCACTTCAGTTAGAAATGTTCCAGGTAATAATATTCCATATCCTTAAACCAAGAACAGATTTGTTCCAACAGTGACTGGGGCAAGAATGTAGGATGGGAACTGCATAGCTTAGACACTATAGAGATAAAATAGATTTGATATTGTAATAGTAATAATTGAGAAAGCATATTTTAAGCACTTGTCCTAATACCTGTGGATTGTTTTTTATTAATTAATCATCCCCATGCTCTTCTGTACCGTCACAAAGCAAGACAGAAGCTGCATGTTAGCCAGTAAGTTTCTCTTTTTCAACTTAGTCAGGCTAGTGTTTACTTTCAGGTAGCCTCTTCTCCTCTTTAATATTCTGCTAGAATTTACCAGTGGGCCTTTGGTCAGTGTGAGAACTTGCAGCGTACCTCAAGCAGGCTGGATTTTAATGCCAAGTCCCAAACCAACAGGCAGCTTTAAAAGGATCACGCTCCTGAGTGAACAGCTGTTGATTTATAACTCACTAGTTAACCCTATCCGGAACACTATAACCTTTTCCTGCTTAGAATTGAGCTGTTGTGGTCTTTTGGTAGGTACGTTATCTTGCTCAAAGCATCCCAAAAGTTTTTTGATGGGTACATTATCTTGCACGAAGCATTCCCAAAGTACCTAGGCTTCGAACACAACATCTAAACTAAACAATTATATGACCTAATATGGTTGTTTCCCGATCAAAACACTAGGTATTATTTTGTGAATAAAACTAGTGTTTAAAACTCTGTATTAGATGCCTGATTCACAAAACAGAACGTTAAGGCTGCTCCACACAGAGCATTAAACAAGTTTAAAATGTGTAGCTTACATTTGCAACACAAACCCATGATTCTGAATGACTCCTACACATTAAATTAGACCTATTTTCTGCATTTTATTTAAAACAGAAAATGAGAAGGCTGTCAAATAAAGAATAGCCTTTTTTTTTTGAACCATGTATTAAATAAATAACACTTTCCCAAATACATGAAGTATTAAGAACTTACTTACCTAGGGATGGTGCTATCCAATATACTAGTGAGTAACTCAAAAATTTGTCATAGAAACAGTCTGCGTGTAATGAAAAGGCCAACGCTGGGTTAAATATTGCTCCTGTGAGATTTCCACCTGCAATAAAACGTAAACGATATGAAAATAAACCATTTTAATAGTCATTTTAAATTAGTACTGAAATGCACACACACAATACTACAAGAAATATACATGTAATAGAGCAAATTAGCAGAAATCATCTGAGCAGATACATTCTTCTGAAGTTATTCACCTGATGATATGTTGGACAGTTTAACTGCTTTCTAAAATTCTTTAAAATAAGCGTAGGCTGTAACTTCCTTTATCTCTTTCTAGCAAATGTTCTTTGAAGAGGTGGCTTTGGCTACTGTTGAACGTTTCTACTGATAAAACTAGAAGCTGCTTTGCTAATAGTCAGCCTCATGCTTCTAGGAGAGACAGAAACTACACGAATATTAGTAAACAAACACTGAGCTTTCATTACATCCCCATGTCACGCATAAAGATAGTGTCAAAAACCGTGAAGCGCTGCTGTTGCTAAGCTGATCTTTGCACTTTCTTACTACAACACTAATACGATCAATTTACAGAACACTAAGATTAGCATACGGGAATAACTTGGGGAAAATCCATCACAATCATTCTGTGTGTTACTTGAAGAAAACAAAAGCAGTCCCTCCTCCACTCTCTTGAAAAAGAAAGCTTAAAGGAGCCAAGCACCTTTCCTTGCCTCTGGTTTCAGATGTACATGAAGTTGTCTTGTAAATAACGAGATCCAAACCCGTTATTTACATCGTGGGGACCAAACCGTAATTGCACTGCTGATGAACCTGGAGGTAAATGGTTTTAACTCTGACATACATTGTTCGTCTCACTGCAATCCTGCAGCAAAAGCATTACTCAGTAAAATTATCTATTTGTTACTAACCCCCCCGTATCTGTTTTATCTATTAATCTGTTGCCATAAAATATTATATAATTGTGGCTATTCAGTTCCTTAAAGCTTATTCTTGCTTTTCTCTAATAAGCTTTGGACTTACCCTTGGTACAAACACCACGCTGCTCTAATCCTCGTTTGTTATGAGCACACAAATCACTGAGCAAAAGTTTTAGTAAGGCCTTTGTCGTTCTCTTTTTCCGTGTTTCTCTTTCTGTACCCTCCTTATTATTTCTTTTCCCATTATTACAGTTCAGGAAGGTTTTAATCTTTGTTGACGTAAGCCATTTACTCTGGTTTCACCCTTGTTCTCAACAGCATCTCAGATCAACAGTGCAGTCTGTTATTCTGCACGTTGACACATTAATAACTCCCACAGTTGGCAGGCAGGCCAGCTACAATAATTTACTTCGCTGTAATCTATTTATTTTTCTGCTTTTATATCCACAAACATACATTTAAGAGTAGAATTCCGCCCTCAGGATGTTGCTGTTTCTGAACATCAAATATCAGACAGAGTATTAACCACTGTATTTCTTCAATACTGATTACTAGTAACTACTGGAGTATCAACTGCAAGCCAGGGCGACTACTATAATCTTGTTTTAAAATATTTATTAAACATCTCAGCCTGTGTACCAGAAAAGACAAATGACTTTATGGCAAAAGAAGTGTAACATCTTTGATGTTGGATGCATAAAAACTCGAAAAGGTGAGGTAATATGTGCTCTGTGAGAAACCAGTTGTAACTTTCAAAATTACTACAGGCAAAACCAAAATTAGGAAGAAACCTGGTATTAAAAATACATATGCCATTTTTATCTGGATATATTAGGCTCAGAAAGATCTAACCAACTTCATACACTTCTGACTTCATTGTAATATTGCCTGTCAATTAAAAAGCCCTCAAAAGGTGTATTTTTTTCCCCTTCCCTTACGTGTATGTTTTGCCAAAGGAAATATCCAAAAATATTCTTTACCAACATGTGCATGATCTGCATCCTCAGCTTCTGAATCATTCCCTTAATATGCAAAGACATAATGTTCTCTTTTTCCTTCTGATAAGTAGAAGAACCAGAGCGAAGTGCAGTATTGGAGCTTTCATGTACAGTAAGTACTACTATAAAAATCTGATCTATGTAAGACTATATATATTTTTTAAATTTTTTAACACTGAAAAAGTAAAAGAAAAACTAAGGGAGCAGCTTGTAACTTTGAAAATACTGTAGAAACTGACGTTATTTGTTGTGAATAAGTTGCATGGTCTACCTAAGTACCTTTTATGGGGTACACACAACAGTGACCTACCCACCTGTATTTCTTTGAAGAACTTCACTTAGTCAGCTGTATAAATACAATTTAATGTTCTTGTGTGTATGTGTACTAATACGTTTCGATGGGTGTAAGGCATGGGGATATGACCATCCACTAAAATTTTACCCAAACCAGACTGGAATATGAGATACTCCTTCTTACAGTCCCTTTTTAGACAGTAATCATTCCTCTTGCACTGAGAATGATCCAGCCCAGCAAAGTTAAGCACCTGCTTGTCTTCAGTCTGTAGACAACCAGAACTTGGCCTGCTGCAGGCCATTACCCATAACACCTAATTTGGAAGTCACTCTTCCTACTGCATCTACAAAGCACCACTTCTCAAACACAAGGTGGAACACAGAATCATAGAACGGTGTGGATTGGAAGGGACCTTT
>WEIS01022885.1:80418-93517 GCA_013389965.1 Todus mexicanus | reverse complement strand
AGTATTGGTTAGAATTGTTATCATTTAAATACCTATACATATGCATGGATACAAATATACATGAATGTATATTTATGTATTGACTACACATGTATGAATGCATGTATATAAATACATAAGTGTTTCTAAGTACGTATTTATGTGAAAGCAGATGCATGTGTGGAAACAAAATACATTGGAAGAGAAATACGAGTAACCCGTGTGCTATTCAGAATTAAGGAGAACCTAGGAAAAAGAAATCCAGTATGTGTGAGGAAAAAAATAAAAAGAACAGGAGAAATGGTTCTGTGTCTACACCAACAAAAACAAAAAGTCTCACATAAACTGATGAAAAGAAAAGAGCAGAGGATTTGAAGTGGAAGCTATGCCAAATACAATTAATTTAGTTCTTTTATTGAACTCCAGAGCAACTGCCTTGAATTTGGCTAAGAATAAAATCGAACGCTTCAATAGTGGTTCAAGCTGGGAATCGAAACAGTACCGAGAAAAAGGTAAAAAAATATGGTACAGGCAAAATTACTAAAACATCAAGACACATATTGGAATGAATCTATGGGAGGTTTGGCATTAGCCCTGAATACTAAAGAGTCAGAGTGGACTCACTGGTCTACAATTAGTCCTTTTCTGGCCAGCAGTCCTCCAGTACGAAGAGGAGAGTATGTGCCAAGGTTAGGAGCCAACATTATCCTTCTTTGCAAGGACAGGGAAGACACAGAGTACATTTCACTGAGCAAGAGTCTCCATGGCTGTCTCACACAGAGCTGTTTCCTCTCTCTGCAGAGGAGCCAATGGTTCAGGAGAGCTGGACTGAGAAGATAACCCAAGGCTGCAGGCTGACTTGGCTGCATACAGCACTGACAGACAATCAGGTCTTGCCTTAAGGTATGCTGGTCTTCCTTCTTGTATTTCTTAACTCATTTGTGCATGACTGAAGAGCTATAGCAGATAAAGTATTCATCATATGTGCTCCCATGCCTTACAGGTGCTATCAGTATAGGCTGGGACCATTTGCTGTCCCTTACACACAGGTGAATATCAACTCCAACTCGGTAAGCAGATGCTAACCTCTTAAGGATTAGCAAACTGAAAATCTAATCTGGTTCTTTCACCTAATATTAGTGAGAGCCCGATTTAGCTCTCATTTAACACACACAAACCTTGCCTTTTAGAAGTATCATGCAAGTGAGTTGAATAACAGTAAACCTTGAATGGTTATCCTTTTCCATCAATTACAAATAAATTTAAGAAACTTTTTAAAGGCTGAAAATGTATTTTAAATAACCTCTCAGACTCCCCATCGGCCATCATTATATGCACATAGCTTCCTATAACAGTAACCAGTGCACCTACCTACAAGCGCGAGACCCACTTAAAGCACTTCAAGTGATTAGTTTTGCTCATATTTGTAACATTTCTCTTTGCAACTTTGACATTTCGTAAGATAAAGTGGAAAGCATTTATTATTTAGTGAGTCTTGTTAAACAGATTAAAATGTGAAGTAAAGGCTTAAGTCCTTTCATGTAGCGTAGATTCAGTTCAGACTTTTAAACCCTGTGCGCTTAAATCTGCTATACATACAGAAAAGTACATGTGTTTATAGAGAAGCAAAACTTTCTGTCAGTGAAAAGCCTGCCAGAAACAAGTCAGTTCAGGCAAAGATACATGTGCATATTTTGCCTAGGAGAAATATTCTTGTCACATAAAAATCCCACCATTAATCAAAAATCACATTATAGCTTCTGGAATGAAGTTTCCTTTACTACTCTTCAATAATAAACCTAAGATAAGATAAAATTGGTAATTGCACCTTCTCTTCTGATAGAAGATAATATTAAAGCGATATAGAAATTTGAGTTACAAGAATATATTCACCCTGCTAATAAGCTTCCATTATGTAGTCTTTACTGATTTATTCATTACACATTTCTCCACATATAGAAAAATTTAATTGAAAGTTACTTATTACATTGTTACAAAATGTTAACTAGAAAGTTTTCTTTAATCAAATGATCATTAATACTAGGAGAGCTAGTTTATTTCAATAGTGCATTTATCAGGAGCAATAATAACACAGGCATTACCAACAATGGTTTTACAGTACCGTTTATTATGTGAACACTTTCAGGGACTAAAGAAACGCCATTGCAACTTGCTAGCATAGCAGAATATTTTATTTGTATTTATGACTTTCCTTAATCAAACTTTTAATGACATACGAAATGCAGGCAAAATGTCTAATATGGTGACCTATCAAAGGAAGGACATTACCAAGGATGGTAAGAGTTTGTAAAGTCTGATTCTGACCCACAGAAGTAGGTGGAAGACAAGTGTTCACACAGTTTCGGGCAGAAAACCAACTTGGCATCATGTTCTCCAGCAAAAAAAGCAAGAGAGGGAAAAGCAGACTCAAAGCTGTTGTCTCTATGTCACTTTTGCATATTTTGTATTCTGTGAAGGTGAGTTTTTATACCTCTCTGGTATTACTATATCCCCTAGCAGTAACATCACCCATACACTTGAGAGAACTGGGGAGTCTTCCTCTGCCTGGACTAATATCCCATTTTCGGAAGCCCTACACAAACAGAAAAGAAAAAATAAATCTTTTGACCTGACAAGGTATAGGACAAGGCACAGGAGATACTCACAGGTGGACACAGTAAAGCAAAGCAAAATCTCCAGGCAGGCAACAGCATAAGTGTGCACAGCAGATTCTACTCCTGTCAAAGGAAGCATTTTTCCAAATTGATTTTAACTTTCTTAACTGGCTGTGGAATTTATCAAAAAGCATGGAGGACTGCATACCAGTTTTAGCTCCCTCTGGCCAGTCCACCATCCAGTGGCTCCCGCTGCTGCCACTGAACATGTAAAGAAGGTCAGTACAGACCTGCATTCTTGTGTAGTTGCTATGGACTGACAGAAGCAGCCCATCTACAGGGTAGATCCAGATCCTCCTTGAGTTAAGACATATTTACAACTATTTCTGTGTATAACAATAACCATAGCTATGCTGCAAACATGTCTCATTTCTGATGACATACTGCCTAAGAACTAAAGAAAACTGAGTCATTAGGTACATTCATAAACTCTGCAGTTGGAAGAACCTAAATCTGACTCAGACTCTACTGTCAGTAATTTTTCCACAGTAGATTTGGTGAAAATCACGGAACCGTGCAGTAGTTGAGAGCAGCTACTGGGAGAAGGCTGGAGAAATATCATGGCCCATTAAGGCACACAAATAAATGAGAAAATATTTGCTGAGAGTTCAGAGACATTGACCTGCGCATTAGTTTAAAACAAAGGTAGACATCGTGCACCTTGTTACTGAGATGAAGACACTGCTGCCCTTTGTTCTCTGTTAACCATTCTGGGACCACAGAAACAGTAATTTGAAATATACGTGTGGTATAATTATACAAACACATGCATTGAAATCTCCAAGCAATCTGCCATGGCCTATGATACAGTCACTTCCAGTTTGAGTTGTAGCTGACTGGATATTCACCGATGGTGCAAAAGCCCATGTAAACTTTAAAAGCACGTGAGCACAGTGGCACCCAGGCGCCCTTCGTCTCTGAGACGTGGTGCCATCCCCCGCATCAGCTGCAGCTGTACGGAGCTGTCACCCTCTCTCTGGTAATTGCAGGCTTGACCTTCCACTTCTCAGTGTGTTTTATAACATATCCAATGCACTCTGAGATGGGTGGGGTAGTCTGATGGCAACACAGAAGCACAATGTAGAAGATCCCAATGCAATGCAGGGTTCTATAGGCACGTTAACCTGTCCTCCCACCCTCTACTTAATCCCACTGAACTGTGAGCAAATTTAGGAGAGGTTTATGAAAACTATGGTAACAGGAACTGGCTACTTACTTCATTTCCCTTAATCTGATGGTTTCCTTGCAGTAAATAAACCTGAATGGTGGTTGTTTCTGAAGCCGCTTATTCTCTGTGTGACTTGGCATCTAGCCTGAAGCTCTGATTTGCAACCAGCCCAAGGAATTACATAAGAAAACCACACATGCTTGATGATGTTACCCAATGTCTGTGGAGGGTTATAATTGTTTAGAGGAGCCAAATTCAGAATTGATGACTAAGCATTGCTTAGGAGGCAAAGCCTTGCTCTGAGTTACACCCATCTGAAGCCAGTGAGGCGAATTGCTTCCAAGTTGCATTTATACTGGTGCCCCTTCAGAGCAGAAGTTAGCCCAGGGAGGCTAAGCTAGAGTAATTTAAAACTTTTTCCAACCCCTTAAAGCCAAATTCTTCCTTCTCTTAGACCCCTGCTGATGTCAATAGACATGTTGAGACTCTAAATCAGGCCAGAAGTTGGCCCTTGTTTGGTCCAATTACCCCATAATAAACTCCCTGAGGACTACTGTACTGATGTGTAATTTGCATCCTTTCTTCTCTGAAATGGTATATTTATGTTTATAGATTGAGTTAGCAGTTCTAAGGGAGGGGAACTGCTGCCTGAATCATTTACAAATGGGAAAATCCATATATTCGAAACTTGGTATGAAATATTTGCTTTTGGGCTGTAACCTTGTATACTGAGCTGCTGTCTTGAGTAAATATTTACAGCCAAGTTACAACAAGTTCTAAGAATATGTGAATTTCTGAGTGGAAACACTGACACATAAGGGTGCGACTTTCCCCCAGTAAAACGCAGAGTTAATAGTAGGTTTGGTAAACATTATCAAGTATAATCTTGAAATTAACTTTTAAATGCTCAGTAATGATTTTCAACCACGCATCGAGCAGCTGGTTTTAGTGTCAGATTCCCAAGTTCTCAGACAACTGTTTTCCTTTTAGTGACTTTGTCAGGCTTAGCTTGGGATTAATTTGACTGCAGGTGTCAGATAAGCACAGTATTTTAGCAGCACTACCGAGAACCATGTGGGCAAAACGCAGAAGCATGAAGGCATGTTGGTCAAAACACTGAAAGATTGATGGAAGTGAGTTATGCTGCTTAAATATCTTTGTCTGTCCAGAAAAGCTAAACTTGCAAGCGGGGTGCAAGGTATGCTGCAGCTATTATTTTGCCGTGTTCCCTGTTAACATAGGTAACTGGCCAGACTTTTTTTAATCGCAATTTCTCTGTCAACATGAAGTCTAGCAAGCAACCTTCATAAATCATGCAGTGACAGCGAGTGTGGTTGGCCAGTGCTAAACACAACTGGACTCTTCTTTTTAAGCCTTTGCTTCTTAGGTCTCCTGCGTCAGCAGTGCTCTTCAGCAAACATCTGCAGTTCATCTTATCGTTTGAAGAAATATATGAGTTTCTCCATTGGTGTGTTTTTTTTAGCTTCTTGATTTGTTTGAACACCATCTGCTACATATAAAATTCGGAGAATTTGTGAAATGTGCGTGCAGTGAGAAAATTTTAATTGCATTAGCCTTTCTTTTTTTGATCAAGATAACTTTCTGTATTCGTCACCTCCTGATACGTAAAGTAAAGCAAATAGACGTGTCTAAAGTACTACCCAGGCATTTTCTTTAAGTCTTCTCTCTCTGTAATAGTCCAGGTACAAAACCAGAGTCTACTCCTCGCAGCATTTAAGAGTTATTTTTAAGAGAGTTCGAGTTACGCATCCAAAAATAGTTTAGCAGCACTAATCTCTTTTACGGAAGATTTACTCTCATCACTCGGCACTTATGTGTACGTTGTTCGCATCAAAACCGCAATCCAAAAAAATTGAATAAATAATGAAGCCCTTGCTAGGATTAATCCCAAGTAGACAAATAACTTTGTAGGTGTCTGCAGCTCGCTGCCAGCAGCCGGGGCTGAGCCGAGCGTGTGTCATGGCGTGAGATTGCCACAGGGTGGTAGGAGAAGTGCGGCTCCACGGCCACTCCGGCACTCGGCGACGAGAGAGAAACTTCGGAAAGGACGAGGAGGGAATCACTTTCCAGTTAGTCTAAACAGAGGTATCAAAAAAATAAGGTTTAGCTTATGGTAAATCCAGATGGTTAAGCATTTGACCCATATCTAATCCCTTTGCCAAGCGTTCACCACCACCAGCACTGCTGTCCTAACAGAGCATATGCACTTAAAATCACTTTGCTTCCAAGAAGTGGGACTTGATTTGAAGAAAATTGAATTTTAAAATATGTTGCAGAAACAGAAAACACCGTCTTGACAACATGTTATGATTCTGGCTTTCAGAAGAGTGGTTGCATATACCAAAATAATTCCTTGGGACTGTAGCTTGCTGCTGTTCTGTGCATTTTGTTATGATAGTATCACACAAAACATCAAGCAGAGCTTTAAATTTGAAAGATTATTTAGCTGAGACCTAGTTCTTGTACATAATCATTTAATAAAAGATGGGGGCTTTGCTCACAAGAGGAGAAATGAATCAGGAATAGAAATTCTACCTCTCTTCTAAGTTCTGCGCATGGTACTGACGAGTCCTATAGCACGTTGATTATTGCTGGTGAAATAAAAAGGGGAAGGATCAAGTGACACATATGCAAACTATATCCTTGGGTTTGTGGCAATTACATTAATACCACTGACGTTCAGATTTAGCTTCACGGGAGGCTTACTTGAAAAACAGAGCACTGCTTATTTATATTAGACAGAATATCAGACACCTTGATTAAATAAATAAATAAATATGATAAAATATTGAAGTAGGAAACATAGCATGTGTTTTATATAAATAAAATATATAACTTCCAAATACCTTCATGTTTTATGTTGGGATGAAAGCAGTTATGTTCAACTAACACACAAGGATGCGAGAGGAATATCGGGCTCAAGACCCAGAGGGTATGGAACAAACTACATATTCAAAAATGGGCAAGGTTTATGTAGTATAGTATCATGTTTTAAACAGTTCATAAAAGAAGCCTAGTGACAACAGAACAGTGTGGATGATATAAAATAATGTAAACCTTCCTTCAAATATCAAGCTTGCTTTTTTTTTCTGCCTCAACTCACTTTCCACAATAGAGTGAGTGAAAAATCCGTAGAGAATAAAACCAGTGATCCCTTTGAGCAAGGATACAAATTTACCTAGATATGTCAACCACACAGATTTATGGGACAAGGAGTTTTTCACCCTGAAGAAAGAAGCTTTCTTGTCAGTCATCTATATAAAAAGCTGAAAATAAAGCTCTTGGAGATTTTTTTATTTTTTTTTTATGTTTTAGGAATTGCAAGAAATTCCTGCTAGGGGTTGTTGGGGGGTTTTGTGGCTTTTTTTCTTTAAGCTTTCCCATAGCCATGGAATAGTTCTCTTCATGGGTGTATAAGAAACACTTGTGTTGTGCTGCTATTAATGGTATGATTTGTTAGTGTACTTTTATGTATGGAGTGTCTGCATCTGGTAAGGTCTACAATTGTACCTCCTTGACAGTGCCAGATGTTGTGAAGATAAAATACCTCCTGTGTGAGGAACTTCTGGAATCAAGCTCCATGATAGGTGTTCTTAATACAGTTTAAAAAGGCATCAGTCTTAAAATAATTTCGACATCTTACTTTTCTATTTATTGTTTTGTCAGGTCTTTCTTGTTACTGGGGAAATACGTTAGTGCCCCTACTAACATGGTTTTAAACTTGCAGCTTCAGCTTCTCACAAGTTTTCTTGTTTGTTTTTTGTTTATTTTATTTTATTATGAAGTCACTGTCATAATAAAGGGAGAAAAGGAAGAAAAAGTTGGTTGTGGGACTCAGCTGAGTTCAATCAGATTGGCCCAACCTAGAGGGGGGGAAAAAAAAAACCAAAAACCCACAACGTTAGCAGGTATTTTTAAATCAAGTTAGTTGCAAAACAACATGCAAAATAATGAGTCCAAATTCAGCCCAGATTTGTTCAAAACACTGCAGTGGGGAGACAAGAGGGCTGATAGAAGGCAGGAGAAGAGTCCTGCTTCGCTATCATACCCCATAATTCACTGCATTGTCGACCTCTTAAAATAGTAATGATACTTGACCCTTATTAGTATTTCTGGGCAATATATGAGCTTGAGTTTCCTTGGGTGAAAGCTAATGCCTTAGACCACCCTTTAGACCACTATTCTATCTAGTTATAGTACATATTAATGTTATTCTTGGGTCATTTAACTTACTCTCAGTGAAGAGTGGAGAATGGTGCTAAGCTGTAAATCAGCGCTGTCCTGCAATGGATTCGTGCCATAACAGATCATCTCGAAAATTCCAGCCTTGCCTGACCATGGTAGAGAGATTATGGTATGTAAAAATCCTGCTAAACATAGCTTGTTTCATTTTTGTTCTTCGCTGCTTGTCTGTCTGGCGAGAAAAGGTTAAGACTCATGATGGTGGACAGTGCATCGAAAAGGAATATTGCTATAATAAACCCCCCAGGCTAAAACTTTTACCGATGTGGTTGAACTCTCCATCCTTTCTAAAGGTGAGCTGCAGCAGAGGGGAAATTATTAGACAAGGCCACCGATACTGTGCATAAAAATTATTTTTTTAAATCCTCAGGGAAAAAAAAATTAGTTCATAAATGTATTGTACTTAAAAGGTATCCTCTGAGTGCCAGTGCTCACACCCCAAATGACAGTCTGAAATGTTCAGTGGCATTAGTCCACTTAACTAAACCCTGATTACTTGAGATGAATTCATTTAAAAAGCAAATGTAATACTCCCTCGGCAAATGTTTCACTCACTGTTTCTCCAAATCATAAATATTTTTTCCACACTGTTCTGGCAAACAAATAATGTTTACCTTTAGCTTCCTAGAAAAGATTTACAGATAAGTCCCTAGTCTGTTTTGCAGATGTGCCTTGGTGAATTTAACAATAATATATACTGTCATCACGGTTGTCTTCAAATCTTTGAAATCACTTATGCTTTTTACAATACATATTTAATTGAATGTCTAGCTAGTAGATATGTATATGTACCTCGCATTTGTGGGTGAGCATGTGTGTGCCTAATACATATATTTAGCACTTAAACATGGTACGATGAGTGATTGAGAAATGACTAAGAGAGAGATATTTCATACATGCACATAGAGTTTGTAAATGCGCAGTCTCCTGAAACGGCCAGAGACAGAGAGGAAAGTGGAGACATCTGCAAATTAACAAATCATCTATCTTTGAGGTCATTCACAAATTAGTTTTGCAGAATAGGATAGAACAAAACCGTAATTCTGACGAGCATTTGTTCTGGCTATTTATCACATAAAATTGTGTAACAATATTAGACACAGGAATTTTTACTCAGATTATTCCTTATAGTATTACCATGATTTCACAACTTGGTGCAGATGTTTCATGCTGAAAAATGCCCTTTGGTTGACATTTGCGCTCTTACTGTCGAACTTTTAAGTAGCTGTGATGCATATATTCCATAGGAATACTACAGGGGCGACAAGGGGAAGGTAAATAAAAAACAAAACACGTTTTAGAAAAGGAAGCTTAAAAAAAAGCTGATCCTTTCATGCCTAAGTGGAGGATTCTCCACATTTCATTTGCTAATTTTTAATAGCTACTTGTAATTTAAATTATTGCTCAGTAACACAGGCTTTTGAGGAAACCTGAATATTCTTGGGATTTAGTTAGTCTTTGAAAGTGCAAGCGTTTTCTTGCTGCAGTGAGGACAGCGTGTCCCTCGGTTGAGATAGATACTAAAATCTATTCCACGTTGTACGTTTATTGCTAATTTTATTGCTTGAATGGAGCAAGTGGTTGTATTTATACCTCAAAAGACTATTGTTGTTAAATTAATTGAACTGTTTCGAAGTTCCTTTTTTGCCATTAATTATTTAAAAACAAAATCAAAAGTCTTAAAAGAGCAATTTGCTTATGAATTAAGGCTGAAGACAGTTTTATATTAAGTAAAACACAAATTAATCTGCACCACAAAATGAACCTTGTTCCAAAAAAAAAATCGTACAATCAGTATATTGATTCCCTCAACGCATATTTTTTCATTTATTGGTATTACAAGATTACGCTTGAGCCTGCAGCTAGGAAAAAAAAAAAAAAAAAAAGCAAGAAAATTGAAACTGTGCACAAGTACGGAACCTTAGCTTAGTTTTATCCTGGCAAATTTTTTTTTAAACTATGCCTTAGTTTGGAATTAGTCACATTAAAATTCTAGATTTTTTAATTCATTTGTTTTCATGCTTGAAGCAGTATTACATTCTTATTTACATGCCTTTAGATAATTGCCAAAGAATTTTCATGAATTTATACTAAATTCTTTACAGAACATATAAAAAGATATCTACTGAAAACAGAGTATATAAGCATTTTGATCAAATTAATGAATTTTTCATTTGTAAGATGCGCTAGATGTTTGTGAATGTGTTCCAGCACACGATGTCAGTAGGCTTTGAACAAGTTTGTTAAGGATCAAATTCCTTACTGACCTAAATTCACTGAAATCAGTGGAATTATTTCAGGGTTGAATTTGATTCTTTGTTTCTATGTGCATTTTTCAAACGTGCAATAACTTTATGCATGCCCTTCATATCCTACGTATACAAAATAGATGGTAAAATTATATTTAACTCTGCTGCTGAAAAAAAAAGGGGGGGGGGGGATGTAAGAAAAATCTTGTTTCTACTATTTTCTGAGGTTTGGGGGGCCATTTCACATAAGATGACATTCCCAGGAGGCTCAGTGCACATTCATTCTTAGGCCAGCATATCCAATACACCCTTTAGTCTTAGATTAAGGAATTAAAGCACTGCAAATGAATTTCACATCCAAAATCATTCAATTTGTCCCCTTTGTCTTCTAGAATCCTAAGCATATGGGACCATACTAAGTATAGCAAAAATAGCTGCCGCTATAATCATAATTAGTACCTATTAGCCCTTCCTAGGTGCAAAACCCCAGTGATGAGAGCACAGCACGAGAACCTAGATAGAAGAGGATTTGAAATCTCTGTAGTACACGATTGTTATTGCTGCCCTTGCAGGTTCACCAAACGCACAGTAAGTGAGAGGGAATTGCTGGGCTTGGGAACCAGATCCTACGTGCCTTTCCCATACACACAAAGATGTACAGACTGAGATCTTTTTTACCTCCTTGCTGAGGCATTTCTTCTTGTCCTAATATGCTTTCTGTAAAAAACTGTTTATGTCTTCCTAAATATTTTTAAAGGGTTGCATTATTAATTTTTAATAGCTTAGGTATTAAAATCTATATATCAAGATGATGGAGATTATTTCTTTCTTAGTCATAGAGTAGATAGCAGCTGTTTTACATAAGCTGGAACCGCTAGCTATTCAGTGATCAACTTAATGTCTGAACTTTTTGCTGAATTATTTTGGTGGGTTCATCTTTGATAATACATACAGCTGAGATGCAGATTTCAGCCTCCTTTCCTTAATATATATGTTACAGGCAATTACAGATCTAAAGGATGTTGTCAACATAAAAAAACAAAAACAAAGGAAAGTCTGACATGTAAATCTGACATGAAGCTTTTTTGCCCAGTGGTGTTTTGGAAAAACTTGCTTTTAGATCTAGAGTGAAAAAATACATATCTTTACATATCTTTACAAGTCACATTTTCAAAAGCAAAGAATCTAAAGTGAGCACAAAAAATCAGTATGGATTTCTATTTCTGAAAGGAAAATTATGCTGTTTTATGCCGGCAGCTTTGTATCGAGCGTAATTCACTTCAGCAGCACGTGGGCTGCCAGAGCAACGGCAATACGCGCTTGTTTGGATGGGACTGTTTGCATGAGCAGACGTAGAACAGTGGAAGGGAATTAGAGCCCAGCCTAACAAGGTCGAGCAGCCCAGCAATACAGAACAAGCTTGTGCACGGCGCAGCAGTCATCCGATCTCCAGAAACAAAGGTCCCAGAAGTCCCCGTACACAGGGACACGCAGACCCCCTGCCCCCCGCACAAGTTGCTCCAGCTCCCTGCTCCACCCGGCTGAGCTGCAACCACCGTGCATCAAAAAAAGAGAAAGAAAAGCACAGCTCTCTGCCCAGGTTCAAACATTTGACCATTGCAAGTAGTTCTCAAATATCTCAGGCTGTCATTTTGTTCAGGGCTTCACATTATCCCTATTGACTTCAAGCATAAAATCAGGTGCGAGCCAGAGACAGCTCATAAAAGTGAAGTCACGTGTGATAAGAAAAGTATAGATATCATAACCTATGTGTGAAGGCAAAGGGAATGAGGTTATGATCATTGTCTGAGGAGATCTGTTCAAACGATGTAATAGAAAGATGCCCCCTTTAAATAAACATTAAACTTTTGCTAGAGGGTTACAATTTACAGTTCCTGTATGATCTTTAGAGTGGTGGTGTGAATACATTTAATATAAAGATGTCTATACAGCTTCCCAAACACAAGGCATGTCTTGCACCACAAGCTCTGCAACTACGTCTTTTTTAATCAATAGCTCATAAGTATTCATTGAAATATACCTTGGTATTTTACCTGCAAAACTTATGGGACAATCACCACAACCATATTAAAATCAACATTTACCTTTGAGCCTTTTCTTGAAAATGACAAAATAATGGGAGTTTTAAAGGAATTATTAATTTATTACAAGAGAAGAGTTTGGATATATACTATATACAGTGCTACCAAATTTTTCACATAATTAACCCTGTGAAATCTGTTAAGAAAGCAAAGCAAAACTGTAATTCAACAGCCAGGTCCATCACATGCATATGCAAAGGAGACAAGGGAAACTTTACCTCCCAGTCTTCCCTTTGCAAAGAGCTGACCAGCCCTGACCCTCACCCACAGCCTGTATCTCCCTCAGCCAGCCCCTGCCCTGCTGCTCATTTTCTGTCTGTTCTCTGAGGATATAGGTTAGCTGGTCACCTACTATTTCAAAGGAAAATATTTTTTGAAAGATGCAAGCTTTTCTTTCTGTGTGTGGAAACATTTTGATTACTATTAGAGAAATGACTATTCAAAGCCTAGATATAATTAAAAGATTTGGTGTATTTTTAGATACACTGACTGACTGGTCTACATGCCTGAATATGAAAACATGTCATCTTCATTGGGATTTATTTTGCGGTTAAAATAATGCGCAACGTTTTCCCCAGAGTCATCTCTGTTTAATTTATTGCCTGCAAAATAGATTAATTTCATTCTCGATTTTTAATAATATATCGCGCAAGCCAAAAAAAA
>WEIS01022885.1:59643-80384 GCA_013389965.1 Todus mexicanus | reverse complement strand
AAAAAAAAAAAAAGAAAAGTTGTTACTTGAAAGGGCAAAATAACTGACATGTTGCAGGCAGACCTGGATACCACGTTCTGAAAGCATGGACAGACTTAGGTGATTGTGCTATATTAAACTCAGTAATTCACAATTCATACATATCTCTCAAGATACAAAAGTTATTACAGTGTCTATTTTTTAATAAAAAGATATGAAGGTAAATGGAGATGGAAGGCAAAAATTGTTAAAGGAATTATGGGAATTGGCCGATCGTTTTTTGGCAGTGTCAGCTAAGGAAGAGAGTCATCCACCCAAAATGAAATCCTCAAGCCTAATATCCCACTACTTGGAGACTTATTTTTCCCATTACTAAACATTGGCTCAGCGTCCCATACAAAACAAGCCTCATCAATAAGATGAAAGCCCCAACACCTCCACAGTGAAGAGTCTGTGTAAGACCCCTACTCAGCTCTCTGTAACCAGAGATGTATTTATGCAGAACAGACCCACATGGGAAGAAGCGGGTGGGAGCAAACCTTTCCCAGCCTTTGGGCTCAGAAGCTCCCCAACAGCAAAGTCCACAAGTCCAATTCCTCTGCAGACAGGAGGGAATTGAGGTCTCCCTTCCCCGGCTCTATGTTCAGGCTAGTGAGTAAAAAAGCTAAAAAAACTCAACCTGACAAGCCATCTCTTGCTTTCTCATTTATTTCTTCTTTTTTCTCTCCCAACTCACTCAAAAATCTTCAACTAGACAGTTCAAAACCCTTCAGTCATTGAAGTCGTTGCAAGGTAACTGAAATACATTTTTTTGGCTAATGTCCTCCTTGCAAAACCAGTTCACTCTGATCTGTTCAAGGCTGCCTAGCACAGGTTACTGGGAGGCTATTCTAGTATTGAACAAAATAATTTGGAGTCAGTTCTCAGTGTTACCCCATATTTTCTCAAGCAGCTCCTCCTCACAAGCACCAAGTTTTCTGCTGCCCAACTCAATTTGGCTGATGTGATGGATTTTTTTCCACTGCTTCAGAGTACTGTTCCTACAAAGAGTCAACCATGTCCCTTGTAACTTCACATATCAGAAGTGATCTCCGAAAGTGACTTATGCCAACAAGTGTGTTCTAGAGAGACACTCGTTTGGCAGCACTATGTCACCAATTAGACCAGGACATTTTGCCTCAATTTCATACGATTTTCCATATGACTCCGTGTGTGGTTCATTGCAAAGGAGTGTCTTCATGCATTGGTTATTCTCCATGTAGCTGCATTGTCCAAATGACTTGTTACTTGAATGATACATTTCCCCAATGGAATAAAATGAAAATATATGGTACCACAGTAATTGACGCAGTCCAGGATTTTGCTGCATTGTCATGTATTATAACTGTATATTTCTCTTCTGCTCGTGCAACTATTCTAACATTAGGATTTTTTTTAAAAAAGGAAGGGGAAAAAATATATAAGAAAAATTCATGTACATTAACCGTTTTCCTGCTTCTTCCTCTGCCCTCCTAGATCAAGGAGCCTCAGTACCATGGTGCACACAGACTAGGTCACTGTGTGGTAGCAAGCAGGGGCTTGGGGACTTCAAGAGCTGGCTATGAGCTGTGTTGATCTGCCCATGTGGTGTATTTTGGCTCACTGCACCTGGTGACTACCATCTGCTTTATTTAACTGCATCATAAGAATTCAGTTAAACCAAAGAAAACAAAATCCTGATGTGCATTACGCGTTCTGCCTTTGGTTTGTTTGTTTCTTCACAGTTTGAACCAAACTTGCAGGAAGTGATTATGCTTTAATAGATAGATTTTTTGGAGTAGAATTTGGAGGGATTTGCAGAAATCTTTTAAGTGTAAATGTGATGTTGGCCACAAAATTCAGGCATGGCCTCTGGATTTAAGTTTTCCCAAAAGACAGGAGGAAGGCTCTTAATTTGGGTCTGGATCTCATTCACGCTGAGCATGATTCAAGCTCCTTGTAACTCCTTTCTCCTGAATTTCAGCAGCAGCTTTAGTGCATCTACCCTGGGTGTCTTGAACCAAGCTCAGCTTGAATCACGGTTTAATAATGACAAATGTCCTCTAGTAGCCGAGATGTGGCCATCAAAAGCAGTTGTGTCTTTGCACATTAGCACTGAAGATCTGACATCATAACTAATGTATTGACCCAACACACTCTCTTCTTTCATGTAGAATGAGGTTTTCTGTTTTCTCCAGAACCTGTAAAACTGTGTGTTATATTTTCCACAGCTGCTTGCTAAGCTATAGCCATCTACAAAAGAATTGTAATGTTTCCTTCCTTTTATCCTTTCCTACCTCTTTTTTAAAAACAAAATCTTTGAAATCCTTTTTTTTTTCAGATTGAAAATACTCTGAAATCTGTGAAAACGGAGTTCTCTATTCCTAACCACTTAATGTAAGTACAAAGTATACACTAACCTGTTCTGTGTTCTTTTATGTTTTCTTTCTTTCACAAGTATATTGTTCAGAAACCATCCAGTTAGCAGAAGCATAAAGACTGATGTTTACTTACAAACAAATCTACCAGGAGTACAGAACATGGCGAAACTCCCTTCAGGGCACATGGAGGAACTGCTGTCAGGAGCATGCCACCCCCAACCCCATCAGCTCCTCAGCTCCCTACCTGAAGTAGCTGCTGCCTGATGTGCCAATAGCTTTGTGTGTTGTTTTGGGTTTTAACTTATCTGCTAAAAGCTGGACACTGGTGCCTGACCTCATGTGGGCCACAGAAGAGTCACTGCAGGTGAAGGGCACTCTGTGCCTGACATGGGCTCAAACCAGCAGCACAGAAGCAAACATCTCCATTAACACATTAGCTGCCTTATGAGTCAAGTAGTCCAGCCAGCAGCTTCTTCCCATAATTGTTTGTCCTCTGTAATTAATTAAAGAAGAACTGACAAATAAACCCCACACTCCCAAGTTTTCAATGCATTCAGTATCCAGAGCAGGCAACTCTTCTCCACCAGCTCCCTAATAGATACCATCCAGAGCAGTTTTGTGCGTAATTTCTGTGTAGATTCAGCTCAGGCTGTATTTGCAGTACAGTTTCCAGCTGTTTAGCTCCAATTTGTGCCATGAGCAAAAACTATTTATGAAGCTTCAGCAGCAGTTTATAAATAGTCACATGATAAAAAGTGGGTTGTGCTATGTGCAAGAAAATTCAGCAGTGACATAGCCACAGAGTATATCATTGCTTATTAGGAGCTAAAAGAGGCCTCAGAAATGTTTCCCAGCGTGGCAGCTTTCTGCAGATCAGTACCCGCCTGTGCAGGCAGAGCCACGGCGGATCTCCCTGCTGGGTTTCTCAGTGCCTGGGGTGGTTCTGGGGCTGGTATGGGATTTGGAGTAAGGAGAAAAAAACACATCCCATGGCCATGGAGTGCAAGTCACTCTGGCCACACAGGGAACCCCAGCATGTCTGCAGAGCATCCCTGTGCTCACGCCATCCGGTCCCACCCAGACCTGGGGGAACCGCTTCCATCCTGGTTCACTTGAGGAGTACACAGCTTGTCCCATGCTGAGCTCATCCTGAGGGTGCCAAGAGGTTTCCTTCCTCCACAGCACCAGCTGTGTACGGGACACTGAATTATACTACAAATTCTTTTTTTTTTTTTTTTTCTTTTTCTTTTTTTCTTTTTTTTTTTTTTTTTTGCATAGGTCGGCAAACAGCCATCATCTGGGAACAATGAGAGCTGTCAGGACGGGGGAAGGGAGATGGCCAAACTGCAAACGCGGGCTCGAGAGCCGATGGAAAGAAAGGAAACACTCCTCTGGAAATTTTTGCCCTGAAAAAAAACAAACTTCATTAGCTGAAAATGAATGCTCAGTCTATTGAGATGTGCCCTGTGCCCAGAGAGCAGCATGGCAGGGACAGGTGACCTATTTCCCTCGGAGAGGAAGGAGAGGTTGCTCTCTATTAATTCCACCCTTCCTCTATCAGTTTATATATTAGCTTCCATGGCCTGAGGAGGAAGTAGGCAGTAATAGAATGAATCATTCACAATAGATAAATCATTTGACTAATTTGGCTTGTTTTTCTGCTTGCAGCTCTTCTGTGAACAGATCACCATTGCCCAAAATTTGTTCTTTGTTTAGATTTATTCTGTAGTTTGCAGTTTGGGAATTTTTCTCTACATTTTTCACTCCTGCAAGTTAACAAAAAAAAGTTGTTAGCTCACTTAAGACTGGACAGATGAGTTACACGAGGCTGTTCCTAGTCTTGGATTGGATGAGCTCAGCATGGCTGTTGCAGATATTTGCATCAGAAAACAAAAAGAAAAGTCAAATTCTGTAAACTGGTAAAGTCAGTAGAGTCCAAAATTCAGTTTCTACAGAGGGACATGTCCTTCAGGGCAGAGCCTCCCATCATCTCTGTAACACAAACACCTCCGGTGCCAGCACAACTGGAAGAAAAACTTAAGATTGTCAAGATTAGTGTAAGTATTTTCTGCAGCATGTGTAGATTTTAAAGCCAGAAGGAGGCATCAGATCATCTGGTCCAACCTCCAGTACAAGTCAGGCCATAAAATTTCATCCAGTCTCTCCTGTATTGAGCCTGATGGGTTTATCTGACTTGGGTTTATCCGAAGCATATCTAAATCAATCCGTGTCATGTTCTGGCTAACAACCACCTCAACGAGCAGCATATGCTGGGTGATGTCACCTAGAGGATTTCTTGGCTTTAGCCCTTGTTCATATAATCGTAAACACAATAGCAAAAGCTGCGGTCATGGATTCAGGCAAGATCTGTAGGATTCAGACCCCATGGTCAGCATAGGACCAGATTTGGGAAGGCTGGTGTGTTCTGCAGCAGCTGCCTGCTGGCATAGATGAGAAGTATAGAAGGTGAAGGAGCCACAAGGCTGAGGGCTGCAGTGGGACTGGGGCGGTCTTCTCTTTTCAGAGACACCGCTTTCCTCAGTGAACCAAACCAGTGGAGCAACACCCCCGTGGCTTCAGGCCTCACTACCTGCCCATATTTCTTTCAACTTGCATGTATATGTTTATGTTTCTTCTGCTTGCTCTACTTGAGAGAGCTGCACCCTTTCATGAAGAACTGATGTACACAGAAGAACAAGCCAGGAAACAATCAGGCGGCAAATGCTGCCCAAACTGAAGCACCACCTGCAGCACAAAAATACCAGGCAACTCCCACACATCTTCCCCCACCCACCACATCAATGGGGAGGGTTGGTGTCAGAGCATGGTGCTCTGTCCATTAGCAAGCCCCAACACCCAGACACCGAGCAGAGAAAATTCCCAACTCTACAGAAAATAGGGAGAAGCTCTCGTTCTTGCACTGCAGAAGCTCCAGCTCAAGCGCTTCCCAAGTAGTGTCTGCAAAGGGAACTATGAAAAGAAACAGTGTACTGCCATGCCAGATGTCAAGCTAAGCAGTATCGATGAGTCAAATTTTACACGCAAGCTAATTGCAAGTTCATGCAAGCTGCAACTGAGTCGTGCAACACTTCTCCATGAGAAGAGCTGCCTGACATTCGTGTACCCTCCTCCTGCATGGCCATCGCTCGCTTAACAAGTGCATCCCCTCCTAAAAGCTCTCTACTTCCTTGCCAATGTGGGCTCAAAATGTAATCACTGTGAGAAATGGCTGCAAGATTCAAACTGGTCAGAAGCTGGGCTCCTCGTGCCAAGTTCTGAGGAGCTGGCCGATAGCCAAGTAATACTCAAAAGTAGACATGATCTTTCCTTCTCTCTCCTCAGACTACCAATAAATTAAGTGTCCAGTGTACTCACTCGACCAAGAGGTTTAATATTTTTACAGCAAGACCATACAGTCTTCTGGGGAGCACCCTTCTTCCAAGTCCTTACCCTAGTCTGTAACCTGAGATTGCAAACCAGCCACTGAGATTTCCTAGCCGAGTATAAATGAGGACTCAAAGACACAACTTAGATGGAAGCTGAAGTGGATGTAACTAAAAGGAAAGACAGAAGAGATTAAAAACTCGTTTAATTTACGCTATTAACTGCAGCAGCATCTTAGATGAGGTCATGGAAATCATGTGTACCTGTGCTACCTACAGTGTGATCAGCCAAAGATGCCCCAGCTGCAGAACAGATTTACCTCTGTGCACCTGAGGTTGCAAACAGGAATATTTTGAAATAGTAGCAGGCCATTTGTCCTGGACTGAAATGAGAAGGCTTTGTCCTTCAGATTATACCATAGCCTGGAGGAAAAAAAGAAAATTCTTATTCCTGAGGGGGATTGCATGTATACGTCTGTATATATATATATACAAAGTGAATCCCAAATAACTTTTCAGCTTTTTAGTGAGACCTTTTCTTAATTTCCAGCTGTCTTGTGTAGACAAGCCCTGAGAGTAAACCCAACAAATTCCAGAGGTCAAACCCCATTACTGACTCAGTCTTTTCTTGCATCATTCAACCAATAAGTTCACCTGGCTGCTCCTTGGTTCTTCCAGTTTAAATCACTTGCATTGTGCCATTTAATCATCTTTTATCATTTCCTATGTAAATGGTGATAAGGTGTTTTTTTTTTCCCTAACAAATTCATGGACTTGTTTACTTGGTTTCCCCACTCCAGTTCAGTTTCTTTCTCTGTTACTTCCAGGAACCTTCCTGCTACAGGAGGATAAATGCCAAACACAGCACACAGGACCAGCTGTGTGCCTTCAACACCAACGGGATGGATGGGTGCATGAACAAGCCATCATTGCAGCACAGCAGCAAGCCACAGGAATAGCCCAGCCACATGCTCTCATTCCTCAGTAAGTACGAGGTTGCCGAAAGCCACTTGGCTTCCAAAGAAAGAAGCAGATTTAAGATGAGTACAGGGCTCCTGGTGGCTTATGGTTTGCTTCTCTGTCTGTTTTCTCAGAACATCAACAGGAAGCAAAAGGAAAGGGAAAAACCTGAAGATTCTGAACTAAATTATGTTTTGAGATTTTCTTAATCACACTTCAATTTTTAATTCTTTGTTCTGTTTTGGAGGAAGCAGCTGAAAATTGCCATGCGACTGTTTAGCCATGTCTAATTTGATAGTACATTAGAAAGACTTTCAGCCTAATACTCTTGAGTCTATTGTAAATACTCAAACATTCCAGTCAACCAGACTGATAAAGACAATTTAACGGGGCTATTGGCAAGAATGGTCTCAGATTTGCTAAAAGTCATGTCTATGTTCACGCGTGCAAAGCAACACATTTTCACTTTCTAGTCTGATTGACTGGTAAAAAATCTTAATGCAAAATAAAGCTACTGGCATACAGTGAAAGTGTGAAACTGTTCTCAGCTGAGTCTTGCAGGTGCAAAGGGCATCTAAAAAGTCTGAGGACACATTTGAAGTGCTCTCAAAAGTTTTTCTTATGACATAATTGAAAAAGAGGGTTAGCCATGGCTACAAGTTGAATGCTTTAAAGCATCTTTGGCAGTTTTGTAAGATAAAAATAAGCTCAGATTTTAGGGTGTCTTACAGTGGAAAAAAAGTGCTATGTTATTTGGGGTATGCTGGAAACTAATGAAAGCCTAATTAATACTGAAGACTGTAGTAGTTTTTTAAAAAAGTTATATTGAAATGTTTAAAGTCAGGTTAGTCACAAGATCTGAGATGTTTGGGGGTAGAAGGGACTGGCAGGCTTTTCACTGATCTGTTCATAATACTTCTTATATTTTTTACTTTGTACATTTTTTTTGTGATATAGAGAGAACTCCTGTGCTGTGTAGATGAAAGTGATATTTCTGATAACGTTTCTGTTGATGTGACTTGAAATTATGAGAGTAAAAGATCACAAATTCGCAAACTTTATGCTAAGACAAAATTTCAGAAAATAATTGCACAGAGACTAATTCACAAGCGTTTCTCCCAAGACTGGGCTGCCCACATGTTGAGTCAAAATATAAGTCATGGGCTTATTTACAATGCACCATTCTTGCAAAAACTCCTCATTACTAACACAGGTCTGGCTTCGGCTTCCTAGCAAACTTGGGCCATGCAATGAATAGCTCATTATCCCTTGAAGCCATTCCTACCATTGTCTTAATTAGATGTATTTTGAGCAAGTCTAACTGGTACTGACCTGGACACTGCTGTTGAAACTGAGCAGCTGTTTGCTGGGTTTCTAACTTTAGCACTAATGTGAAAACTTTAAGACGGCCAGAGTTGCACACCTACAGAAGAAAATGAAATCATCTAGTTTACCATTAACATAAATTTAGTAGGTTCTGGATATTCAGTGTTGTCTACCATATTCCAGCCAGCTTTGAGATAGATATCTGGTTGGTATGCCAGAGAATTGCTTTTTGAGTTCAGGGAGAGGACAGATTTCATTATAAATGCCCAGAGATTCAGTTTATGATTCTGCAGCATGACTAACTCAGGTAACTTAAGGAATTGAAATATATTGTACTTTGGTGGCTATACTCTGTCTGGAAACAATCTCCAAGTGTGGTCAATGATACTAGGAAATCTTCCTGATGACCAAAGTCATGTGGTCGCTTGGGTCACCTCCACCCTCTGTTTCAATAGCAGGCATTTCGCAAGCTGTTAATCTGTTCATTTGCATCCATAAACCTCATCATGATGGTGAATGGCTGCATGAAAAGAGTCATAGCTATGTACTAAGTGTTAGTTTGTTGTTTGATTCCTGGTCTTGTCATGTGGGACAAAGATGACATTGTGTTTGTGAAATGGTCTAGAAGTTTTTGAATTTCTTTCAGTCTCTCCATCTTAAAGTGATTTTGTTCAAATCCTACTACATATTGTTCCCATTGATATAAGTGCTGCTAAATAGTAGATAACAAAGATGCATTAGATCCTTAGTTCAGACATGTATACCATAAGCAATTTATGCATTACAGAAATTATTAGATGTATCTAATGTCCTCTTGCTTATCTTGCTCTTGGCTTGTCTTTATTCCCATGTGTCCCATTAAAGTTTTTCAGCCAGTATGACTCAAGACCCATACATCTTTTGCCTCTCCAAATCAGACTATCAGTACCAGCTGGATTCTCATTGGACTTCCTGAGGGCTGACATACTTGTTTCTCCCAGCCCAGCAAGCATTCACGGAGATCTCCTGTATCCAAACCCCTTATCTCTGCCAGTGACCAAGGCAGACTGGATGTGATTAAAGGAGGTTATGCCTCAGCTGATTCTCCTGCATTGCAATGCCCTACCCAATACAAACCATATGCAGCGGCAGCCCAAGAAGCAGCCCTTGGCCAGACGTCACTCACATTACTCTAGCTACGGCATGACCACTTTAGTCATTACCTCTTTGTATGAGATCATATAAGATCAGTTAATGTGCCTGAGGTTTTCTTTAGGAGAGCTCTTTCTAGTGCTGAGACTTCTGTTTATTCTGAATATTTTTTACCTCAGTGTGATTTCTCAGTAGCTTCATATTTGAGATGGCTACTGTTTTTGCAGAGGTGAAGGTGGTATTCCCAGCTGACCCTAACCAGAACAGCTCAATACCAGGAATAAAGTATTTGTTTGACTTTCACTTTGCCTCCAGCCATAGTGTTTTATGGTGGTCTAAGTGCAATCCCAGAGATCCCACCATAGGTTTCATCTCCTTTCTTTTGTGAAACACCTTGAGGCAAGTAAATAGGCTTAGGGAGTGACTGGACATCTCCTCCATTCTGGCCCATTAATACAGATCAGTATTATTTTTTTTGATCCACTTTATTTTCGAGCAGCTACATGTAGACTCCAAAACAGTGAAAAAATGAGCATCATCGCATTTACTTGTTTTACCACAGAGTGTTGTCTTTAGGACATGCCCAAACCTTTGGTTTGCCCGTAGGTTCTGAGGTTGGCAATAGGTTCGGTTCTGGGGATAGTCTTTCTCTGTTCTCACCTTACTCTTCATCCTCTATAATTATGGTTTTGCTCTCTATTAATTCTGAAGACTCAAAGTGTTGGGGTTTTTTCCTGTTGACAGAAGTGTTTTCTTACACCTTTCCTTGCTAATTGTTTTATAGAATCATACAACTTATTCTAGTATCTACTTAGATAACTCTCAAGAAATTGTCTGTCAATGAAATTAGTGTCCTTAATTAGGCCATCTAGTTTGGAAGGCATTAGTGACATTGGAACAGGGTGTTTCTGACTGATTACATTAGTTAGATCAATTTAGAAAGCAAAAGCAACATGAAACCAAACTCTGCTGGTGGGAGGGAACCGAGAAGTGAGGGGAGCATCTACATTTGCCTGATAACATTTCCGTTGCTGGGCATGCTGACACACTCTGCTGCATGTACCTCACACCAGCAGTGGCTCTGCTCTGTAAAGGAACAGCTGTGATGGCTTAAGAGATGCTTAATTGATAAAGCTCTTTGAGGAATCCATCATCACATGGAAACAGTCTGGTAACAGTTCTTCCTTCAACTTGTTAGCTGCAAAAGATCCAGTGGCTTTGTTTCTCCTTTCCACTGGCATTACAAGATCAGATATACTGTACTTGGGCTGTCACCTTCTCCAATGTATTATTTTGGATTTCTCAATAGTACTGCAATGCCTTTTGATGTTTCTGATATTGATGTTATTTTGCTAGATAAACAGGTTCTTCCCTCCAATTTCCCACATGCACACCCTCTCTTTCTGTATTTGTACTGTTTCTATCTGTTTTCAGGCCAATGAAAGCCAGCATACTAAGCACCGTAGTGCCATGGTCTCCAGATCATCTCTTTTAGCCCAGGGAGCTCTCCTGAACACCTCTCTTAGTGATTTAGGTCTCTGTCACCCAGAACACATCTCCGTGATGAACTGCTCACAGTGCAGTCATCCTCTGAACTCATGCCCCATCCTTCCCTGATTGGGAAGCAGTAGAGCTGTACAAACACCACCTCTTGCTAGCCTCAGGGGGCAGTTCACCAGGAGGAGACAAGGACCCTCTTCTTCATGTCATCAACGTGTACAACAAGTGAGTTTCTTCACACAACATAAGGATATGCAAAGAGAGGACCAAGCTCAGCAGACCTTGCCTTCCCAGTTGGGAGGTGCATCTTCCCCACCAGCCTGTCTCCTCCCTCACGCCACATGTGGCTGGACAAGCTCAGCAGCAGCTCAACTGGTGGTCACTTCTCGGTCACTCACAGTGGTAGGAGCAAGAGCACATGTCTGGAGCACAGTCCGCAAACCACCCAGAGGATCTGGGAAGCAGAACCCAAGGAATCCTGTACCTCTGTATCATTTTTCTATGCCAAATGCAACAAGCTGGCATAATCTTGGTGACAAAACATTTGCTGTGTTTGCATTCATGTAAAAACACATTTTCAGATCAGCCAATACCCAGGGAAGTAAGGAAAGAAATTCAGGCACTTTTTTACTGTAAATGTATGTATAAGAGAAAAGCCAGGCATCAGTTGTTTAAAGAGGGCAGAAACAACACAGCGTGCATTATTGCACCAAGGAGGCTCACAAGTAGTTAAAATTCTCAAACAACCTGGTGTGGTTTATTTTGAAGATTGAAAGCTCTGCTATCCAGAGATCACTCTTCTCCCTTCTCTAAGAGGATTTCTTTAAAAAAAAAAAAAAAAAGAGAGAGAGAAACATTGCCAAAAGCAGCTGTCGGCTAATGTAACGCACAACACCACTGTAAGAATAGATCCATGAGCCCTGGCAAAACTGCAGTCCTTGTCAGTACCCATGAATGAAACTGTCCCAGGGAATCTGCAAAGCAAGGCTGTGTATTTAGGAAGCTCAAAAGAGAGTCAAAACAAAACCAAGTCGAGCAGGAAAAGCAACGCAGACATGTCAAAGGGCTGCCCACATGGCTCAACCAGAGGCCAACCTAAAGCCACCGCCACACAATTGCTTGTGAAGCTCACAAAGGAGCCAGATGCTCCTGTCAAAATTATACCTTCCACAAATCAACATGGGAAACCTGCCACCACCCTGCGTAAAAGGAGGAGAATTGGTACCATTTTCTTGACTAAAATAGTATCTTTTCAGTGAATTAGCTGAAGAAAGAACAAGAGGTGTTTGCTTTGGACAAGTATATTTCCAAGCATGTCATCCCCACAAAAGATCTTTCTTTTGCTTTACTTTCATGCAACCCTGAAAGCAAATATCTGAGGGATATGATCAGGCTGGCTCCACATCTCCAAACAAGGCAAGGAAGTTGGTGGCAAGTGGGATCCTTCTGTTGCTCTGAGCTAATAGATATGAGGAAGAAAAATGCAGTTCTTGTCTTGGCTGGCTTTGAAACATACTTAATTTTTCATTCACACACAGAGCTCAACAAGGGGGTGAATATCATTGGCCTGTTTTAGAGACAAGAGGAAAACACATTGCCCGAGGTCTCACCACATGTCACAGCAGCAAGAGTATGGAGGGCAAACCTGAATCTCAGCTACTGGGCTGCATGGCCCTCATCCTTTCCAGTCCTTTCCATGGTGTTTTGAATGTTGATCAAAACTTAAGTTAGTAGAGGGTGCACCTGAATCAGCTCATAGTCTCACAGCTTGTCCTGGTTCTCAGATTAATTATTCTAATTAACTACTCCACAGGCAAACATATACTGACTATTTCTTCACCTCGGACTTGGGGCCAAGCATGATTCAGAAAAATAATCAGCTGTGACTTCCTCCCCAAATTTGTCACCCTCTAAACTGTAAACATCTCATCTCAACTCCCAGCTTACACAGGTAAGCAAACTCACTTAGTGATACTGGGTTGTTTCCTTCTCTGCCTTTTTAATTTCAGAAGAGGGTCATCTTAATAGAGCATGTAAAATCTCATCCACTACAGCATGCAGAACCACATTTCTGCGACCATGTTGAATCTGTTCAAATCTTGGTACAAGAACAGAAGGAGATGTTGTGAGACTTTCAGCCTCATCTTCTTGGAGACAGGAAAGCCAAACTCAACACTGGCCTAGGAAATTTTGGTAGGACAAAAGATTTCAAAGACAAAACTCAGACTTGTGCACGCTAATCCACAACATAGGAAAGGGGATTTTGAACACAACCTCTTTTCAACTCTTTATATTTGTAATGGTTTTTCGAGACGAAAATATTTAGCGTGGGAGAACTTAGCAGTCAGTAAATAAAAGGTCTGCCACATAGTGTGTGCTTTGTGTATATATTAACTATAGATTAGATTGCATAGACAGAGCACCTACCTCATCTCTGTTAGTAAAGTGCATATAGTTTAAAAGATAACTAATGACAGAGTAATTTTCCTAGCTTTACTGCGTGAGTAAACAATTCCTGTCACTCAGGCATCTTTATAACCTGCTGTGCTGCTACAAAGGTGCACCTTGCCTTCCTGGCTTCTGCACTCGCCAGGATCCCCGTTAATTCTCTAAATGGGAATGTGATATTAACTGCCAGGTACGGAAATAGCTACATAAAATGTTAGTTGTCTACCCTGACAAAATCATAAATATCTGATGAAGAAACAAAGACGTGATAAACACAGGTGCCATAAAGAATTACAGAAATGTGAAAGAGCAAAAGAAATCATACATGTTAATTCACTTTTGCTATTAATGTATAGCTCACATTGGGCTTATTTTTCTGCCTCCTTTGTATTCATTCTATAGTGTTTCCTGTGGCAATAGAGAATCTGATATTTTAGAAGCTAAATAAATACTAAAAATTTGAACTTGAGTAGAAATGTATTTGAGCTGTCGAATATCACCTCAAATGGTCATTATCTTTTAAATTATGAGCACCTGAAAACAATGAAACCCTAAATTTAGATTGAAAATTAGGGGGGAAACCTGCTACAGCTTTTCATTCAATATCTTTGAACTAGTAACCCCCTAATAATTTCAAATACTATCGCTGGAGCTCATACCAACAGAAACTGCCCTCTCTCAGTGGATCAATTAATATTTTTAAGATTTTATTTTTTAAATAACAATGGAGAAATAGACTTGGAAAGGTATTGAGTGGTGAAAACAGTGTATGAGTATTCGTAAGAGCAAAAAGATTTCTGTCAAGCTTCATATGTGTTGGAAAGGATCTTTGTTAATTAAAAACAAATCCAGAAAATTACAGCTGAACTGAGGAGAGCCTTGCAAATGCTTTTCATTTCAAAATCTGTTGATAATTACAACACAACTGCAATTCAGTTAATCTTGTAAAGGAAGGACAGACAAACAATATAACAGTTGGATGGTGAATAGATAGGTAGATAAACACCTAAAAATGAGAAAGTTATTCCCAGCAGAGGTGAACAGGAGCGGATTAGAATCAAAATATTTCAGCAGAAGCTAAGCATGCCTCTGCCAAACACATTTTTTTAATATTAACTCTGCACTGCCCAAACATAGTCTCTCAAATCCTACATAATTTATTTGCCGGATTAAGGTCTTCAAAACAACTTGTACAAGATAGATGTAAAAGATATCTGGGCAAAAGTGTATGGCTACATTAGTTTTAACTTTTATCGATAGTTCCCATCTATGCTGCTTCTCTCTTATTTAGTGCTTGCAAATGATTTCCGTAGAAAAATGGCATCACCTCCCTATTTGCTAAGCAGTCCTGCACACATAGTGCCAAGAGAAGATATTATAATCTTTTATTTCTATTTTCCTGTTTGGTTCTTTTTCTAACCTGCTGTAGCAGCGTGTGTGCCTGTGTCCATGGACGTTTGCACACATGGTGGTCCATGTGCAATGTAAGAAGTTTCAAGATCAGTTGGGAAAGGAGCTGGCGATGGGAGCAGCACCCACCCACTGCGCACTTTCCCAAGTGGGACACCACTCTCTTCTTCTGCTCCCACAACTGTTATTTACCTACATCCCACACAGTCATGCAAGTTTATGCACACTCGTAGACTCCTTTGCACCTTCTGTGTTAACTTATCATTTTATTGATCATTTGGGAGAGGAATAAATGCTAATCATTAAGTTTTATATGAATGTTTCTATTACGTGAAGCCTTACAGCACATGTGCTGAGTTAGGGGATGTTACCCATGTAAATGAAAGATAATTCCATGTTAAAAAGACATTGTCTGGAGCATCTTTATTCAGTTACATTTCAGCTGATCTAAAGGGCTCCTATCAGCACTGACACAGAGGGATAAGACTTAGGAATGTAAGTGTAGATAATAGTTTGCTAGGCCAGGATACTATTTCTCTGTCATGGATTTCAAAAAGACTTACGGTACATACTGGTTCTGGCATTTGAAACTCCAGGCTTAGTTGGGGGATAGGGACAGACGGAGGGAAAAAAAAACATTTAATATGAACAAAACATTTTTTGTGAAAGGCAGATTCTTTTTTGTTTCCATATGCCATACAGTCAGCATTTTTGGAGTCTTTGCTGATGCTCTCACACAAGCAAAGTGTCTCTTGAAAATGCACCATTACAACTTAATATATCCAGTATGTAATTTGTACTTAACAGAAAGATATTTAGTACCATTTGCCTCAGCCATAAGACTTTCAGCTGCTCAGTGGGAGGTGGTGCTTCAATGAAACCTTTGTTTTTAATCTTCTGATACAGTCACTAAAGCAGTCAGCTGGCTTTAAAATTGCATCAGTCTTCTTTTTAACCTAGGCTTTACAAGCAGTAGTTAGTTTGGAGCATCCACCAAAATATATCAGCTCACGGGTAGAACTACCACCCTTTTAGCCTCAGTTGTGTAGGACACACTGAAATTGGTATCTAAAAAAAAAAAAAAAGAAGGAAAATGAAGAAGAAAGTTGCCCAGCCAGCACGCCTGTTCCTGGAGACCCTGTCCCAGCCAGTGTGTACAGTGCAGCACAGTTCAGTCACGTTTACTTTGCTTCCTCCTCTTCCTAAAATTAGATTACAATTCCCCGAGTAAGCACAATGATGCCAAAGCCGGACAACCCTGGGTCTGAATCACTTCAAAGCAGCTCCCTGTTTTCACTGAACGTCACCCGTCTGCCACAGCTCTGCAGAAAGCACATTGCTCTGCATAGCAAGTTGGGTGGCAGTGGGTCCATAATATAAAACTGTTGCCTAGTGTTCCTCTAAGCTCTGCACTCCTCTGAAAAAAAAAGAAAAAAATCCTTCATAATTCAGGCAACAGCTGGAAAGCTTAGCTTAATGGTCTGTGCTTAAATGTGGAAGGTCACAGGGTGCTGATCTAAGGAGCGGAGAAGTCTTGCTCAGCCGACTGTTGACACTTAGTAAACGGAGGAGGAGGGGACTGTGTGTGCATCTGAGAAAGCCATACCCCAGCCGGCGAAGAATAGGAAGCAACTTCTATTCAAGATTTGCAGGGGTCCTGGACCCAGTAGGGGAAAGCAACAAGGCCCTTCACTGCCTCTAAGTTACCTTGTATTATAACAGGATTAAAGTACATTTAGCTTCTCTATTAGCATACTTTAGCCCCATTTAGGCTTACTTGATGTTTCCGATGGCCTTTGATCAGCCTTGCATGGTGCTGGTCAGCTTCAGGACACAGCAGTCAAAAAGCGAGACTGTGAAATTATCCTGATGTTGAATCTCACAGGAGATATTTCTGGCTGTTTTCATTCACTCATCTCCAATATTCGAGGTTTTTTTTCTCTCTTTCTCTCTCCCCTCCCCACCCTTGTTCAAAAAAATAATTTACACATTGTTAGAAAAAGAGGAGAGGGGGGAGAGAGAAAGAGAGAGATATTAAAAGGAAAAGGTAGCTTAGTGACCAGTAATAATTAGCTCCTGGTTTGAAATCAGTGCTGGCTCGTGTGCTAGTGCTGAAGCATCTATGAAAAATACTATAATTTCTACAGTGTCTGGCTTTTTATTGCTTACATTTGCATATAAATTAAATCCATATTGTAGCTTTAAGGCAAGCTAGGCTTAGAATGCCGTACAGCTCAGGGTCCTATTGTTTTACATCTACTTTCTATACTGTGGTTAAATGAAAAGGGAGGAGAAAGTAAAGGAGGGAGAAAGTCAGCTTTGTAACATTTTTAATTGCTTCTCTTCCAATTACGGCCAAAATTAATATTTAAACTTTGTAGCGCTTTGAGAAATTGTTTACAAAATCTGCTTCCTGGTGTTTGGTGCTCTCTGTGCCTACAGCAATATCTATATTGGAATCTTTTGTTGAAGAAAATGAAAAATAATTAAAGATAAGTTCTGTTCCCTTTTAAAATATTTTACAGAAACAAATGTTGTTAATTGAACCGTAAATATTTCAAATATAGGCATGGTCCTTATTCCCAATAGCAGCCTGGATAGTCTTTACCAGCTAACATTTTTTTCACCTGATAATGTTTAAGTGCGCAAAAATATCTTGTATCATTTGTTTCACTTGATCTTATTTTTGTCTTCTTCATTTGCTTTACGCTGCCATGTCTGCTCGGCTGACTTAGGTTGGCCTTTCTGAGTTCCCCTTTCAGAGTGGCTCAGAAATCCGCAGGCTGCTAATGCTAACACATCAGGACAGAGCCTGGGAAGGCAAGAGACGTTTGCAAAGATGAGTAACAAGAAGCAAATGGCGCCTCAAAGTCTCCCTTTAAAAATTCTTTAATGAGATACAGTGCATTCTTTTTTTCATTCTTTTCTTGGGCTAATGCCTAGTATGTACCAACCACTGGGCCACATTTTTAGGAAACATCTAAATCAAAAGTCAGAAGATTACACAGGGACATAAGAAAATCTTAGGATGGCAGGAGGCCAGGAAGCCCAGCTAGGCCTACCCTCTCCTCCGGTTAACAGTTGTTCTCCATAATATACTGTTTTTCTCCCCCTCTCTCTCATATGCTTCTTGCTCTATTTGAAATCTGGTCAGATCGGTCGCTTCTAGAGCAGCATCTGGTAGCTTATAATATATACCCTCTGGAAAAAAAAAAAAGTATTACATTTGTACAGTGCAAGACCTCACTGGAGCCATGTCCCTTGTCCTCATATTTGACATTAGCTCTAATAACTGCAGCACTGCTCCCTGTGGTTCCCCCCAGAGCCCTCCGCAGCTCAGTGAGGTCCCCTCTCAATCTTTTCTCTTTGCGAGGGATACAGACCTAGTTTCACTAACCATTTTGGAGCCTCCAATCTCGAAGTCATTATGGGACTTTGTTGTACTATTTCCATTTCTGCAATATTCCTTCTGTAATTAGGTAATCAAGACTGTGCATCTTTCCCATGTGGCCTTTCGAGGTCGATTTTATTTATTGGCTTATTTATCTCTTATTACACATTTTTAAAATTCTGGTTGCAGTCCCATCAGCTGAGCACACTGCTACTCTTCACAGCTGTCTGCTTGCTATCGTAATTTCCTTTTTCCTCTTGCCCATCACCCATTTTTTTGTTCTGTCTGAATTTTACAGCTTTTCATATTAACAGAGGATGTTACAAGTGCTTGTACACATGGTGGATTTTATGAATAGTCTTCTATGGACACCAACGAGAGCACTGTTGTGTGGGTGATGGTGTTGGTGGGACTGATTTAACATGAGTTCTGGGCAGAGATAGACCCTGGTTATGGGATTAGAAGATATTTCATCTGGAGAAGTCCTGCTCCTGTTTGTGCATGTCAGTGCTACCAGGCTGGAGATCACACATGCTGCTGTATAGATGATTTCACACGCAGAAGGACAGGGCTTGCAAAGACTGCATTAGCACTAGAAATATTCTTCCCAATGCAAATTACTATTGCCTAGATTGTGTTTCAACAATAAAAGTCTCACTTCTTATTTTTACAACAATTAAATAATGGCCTTTGACTTATAGATATCCATCTGTACATTCAGGGCTTTCTTGTCAGCTATAAAATATCACTCTTAAATCCTTTCCCTCATTAATCTTTGGAGCAATAGAACTGATAGCTGAGACAAAGCTCTGTTTGTCTCCTCACCTATTAGAATCTTGTACATCATGTTCTGGTTTTCTGTAGCCTCTGCCCATTGCTGGCTGACCCTCTCCTTTTCTTCGGAGCACTTTGGGTCAAGCTCAAGCCTGGTTTGATAGCAAACTTCCTCGTTATGTCTTTCCTTTCTGCTGCTCAAGACTGTCACTGTAAAAAACACCATGCTTTGGTTTCAGAGGAGGCTGCGTGGTTCCTAGTAACCCCTCTTGTGATGACATTTCAGCATCAGATCATTCCAGGCCACCTCCAACCCTCATAGCCCCCACTTGCACATGGTGAATAGCCTTAGAATAAATGAAGATTGGAACTCTACTGGAGTTCTGGGTCATTCTCCTGGAGACCGTGATGCATTTCACTGATGAGACTCACAAAAGTCTGGGGATCTGTAAGAAAATATATGTGGTGCCACTTCACAGATGGAGGAAAGCAAGAGAGCTTCCCCTTACAAGGGTCCCTGTCCTCCAGGGCCAGGGGAACTGAGGACAGCCCCACACTTCACTGGGTACCCAGGGTACCTGAGGCACAAGCCTTTTCACGTCCCATTTGGCCCAGGAGCAACAAGCCTAGCTTCCTGAAGGCGAAAAAACGTCCCCAAATTCGGGATGTCTGAGCACTTCAGTTGGTCAGACCTGATTTGCAAAAAAGCTTTTTCTTTGCCACCCAAGGCTGCCTCTTACAGGGTTAGTTCTCCTGCCCTGTATGTTGTACTAACAGACCTTATAAGATAGCATGACCAAGCTTTAAGATCATACGGATGCTCTAGCTACATATTTAAGAGAATTGATCTACCTTTTTCCCATATCAACCTATTAGTTACGTGTTTTTTCCTGGTCTTATGCTTTATGTAATGCTCATCCAATCAATGCAAAATTGTACAGAAAATGGCATTTATTAAGCTTTTTGTCTGTGCATATTGACACCCTTTTAAAATGTAATTTAAGCTCTTCTCTCCCCATTTCCAAAAAGGGCTAGTGAATAAGAGGTCAAGGACTCTTGGCAACACTAACCAAGGCTTCAACCATAACCAAACACAGCTTATTTTGAGGTTTGAAAAAGTTTGGTTCCTTGTTTGCCATTATCTTTGGTTGTTTATTGTTTCATGCTCCTGCTCATGGTGAGCTAAACTAGGTCACAGGAGCCCCATATTCTGCAATACACCTGAAGGAGGACCACTCAAAACCACCCGGTCTTGTGAAATTTTCTGTCTTCACTTATTGACCCACGAGATCTAAACTCAGACAACTGCATTTTATAAGGGCAAAATAAATTGAGTCCAAACTTCACAGCATTTTATATTCCCCTATGAGTGGCTTCATTGTTTGTTAGTCCTTCAAGTTTTAGCTTTGTGTGCTACAAACCCCATCTTCTGGCAGTTTATCAGGTGTCTCCAGTATTGGTTTCAAAATAGGTATTAAACACCTCACTCTCACCTTGCAGCTGCAGTCATTTCCAAACGTATTGAACAGCTTTTCTGCTTTTCGACCGTCAAAGATTATACACTGAGAATAAATTACTCAGCTGGATGCGTTGTTTGTAGGCAAACCCAGGCAGTGACAGTATCAGTAGTCCCTGTGTTTAAAAGCATGTAAAACACTTTCTCTTTCTCAGTGTTTTACATTGCCAGCCTGGAAACAGCAGCTCAGCTACATCCTCTGCACAAATGAGGATGCTGGCAAAGATGTCCTGGGGTATCACACCTGTCAGCCCAGTCCCACACCCTTCGTGCTGTGGATGAGCCCGCCTGGTATGGGAGCAGGAGCTCTGCAGGAGTGGAGTGCTCCAGAAGACATGGGGGGGCTCCTGGCTGCCACCCCAGGTGGAGGAATCGTCCCCATTTCGTTCCTGTCAGCTCTTGATGACTGCCAGGCTTTGTGCACTCTCCAGTTTGTCTCGATCCTCAAAGAAAACAATCCACAAATTTTCCAGTGAGCTTTCACCTACCACTACAAATTGGATTCCCTTTTTCTGTTTGGTTGG
>WEIS01022885.1:40278-59606 GCA_013389965.1 Todus mexicanus | reverse complement strand
GGGGGGATGTTTTCAAAGAAAAATTATGTGCTTACTCAGTATCAATTATTTTTTCCAGCTTCATACAGCTTTCTGAGGGTTCCCTTAATTTTGCTTTTCCCTTTTGTAATTTCTTATTAGAAGACCCACATTGTCTGCTGCAGCAGCGTATTACACTGCTGTCCTTCAACGGTGACATCATATTTCCATTGAATTGCTAAATTACACAAACCTGGATCCACAAACCTATCACCAGACTAGAAACCAGCCCAGAAGCTGCTTCACTGATTATCTTTTCTTTCCACAACCCACACTTCCTAAAACGTTTTCATACAAATGCTGACAAATAGTGAATTTTGCCCTAAAGTTGAAAACAATTTAGTCAAGAGTTGAAATTCGTCTTTGATGGACACTGCAACAGTTAGTAAAGGCTACATCAGTAAGTTGAGGACCAGATATGGCATTTGAGTTAACATAATCAGTCACAAAATATCTCCGATATCTTTAACTGTCTAAATTTTAGGCTCCAGGTCTGCAAAAGTTTTTCTGTAGGGAATAAAAAAAAAAGATAAATAAAATCAAAGGGAATTCACTTCTTTTTGAGACACCTATTTCTCTCCCTTCGATAACAGGAGCTCAGATGACAAATTTAGGTGTATCCTTAACTTTTACCTAGCTACAGCAAATATCTTGCTACGAAAGACTGACAAATAATCCATAATTCAAATATGTTTGCAGAAACAATTTGTCTAACCATTTCGACAGAACAAATTTGAAGGGGAAAAAAATCTGCTTGCAGGCAAACTGCAAGCATAAAAGATGACTAAATTCCTTTAATTAAAAAATCAGTGTAAATAGTGCTCTTGTTGATATTAAGTTTGTTTGTGAAGCAGAAATAGTTTAAATCAAACCTTACATATAATAAATACAGGGACAGGCTTCTCACTGTGCATTTGATGCCTTCATTATCGCTAAATATAAATCTGATCTATTCATTGTAAAGATTGGAGAGGGTTGGGGTTGTTTTTTTTTTCTTTTAATGCATCCTTAAAGTCAAGAAACAGTTTTTTTCTTCTTCTGTTTTGTTTTATTTTCTGGATATTTCACGAGTCCTTTGGATAGTCTTGATGCTGCCTAATATACAAGACAATCTTTCTGGGTAAAAGAGGGAGAGAAGTTGCATGCTCATTTACTCTTGTCCTTTCCTAAAATAGCTGTGATCCCCTATTACTTCATCATCTGCCACAGGTTAGGAGGAGAAAAGATTGTCTGACATGATGTGCTGCACCTTGTCTGAGACATCAGGCATAGCAATAAGAAAACTCATTTTCTTCAGAGAAAGTTTCCTATTTGTTGATAATCTCTAAATTTCTTGGGGACACAAACTCCTCTTCCAGGTCTCTCATGTCAGCATTGCTCAGTGTTAACTCGGCTTCTTGGAGAAGGGTCAGAACACTTTCAGGGAAAGAAATGCAAATATCCACGGAGAGTTTGCCCTTTTCATGTCCTTGCTCCTGCAGCTCAGCCTAAGCAGATACCCAGTATGCCATCACTGTCATGCAAATGCATTAACTTGTCTCAAATTTAAAGCAAAGGGACCCATTAAAGGTTTGTGGCTTCAGCATTCAGTATCAGTTTGTTCTGGTTAATATGAGTATTGGAGATGTAAGGAGCGAAATCGCTTGAAACAAAGACAGTCATGAAGAGAAAGAGTCCCAAGAGATATTTCAAAAATAGATGCTGCCATTTTTATTAGCAAAGTACAGAAGCAAAAGAGGAAAAAAATAAGTTCAGAAAAACCACTCAGCTCGTCAAATACTATTGAGAAATTTGCTATGAGGGTCCTAAGCTTAAGTTACAGATCAGAGTTTAAGATATTTTGAAATCTTACATGGCAGAACAAATTCTCTTTCCCACACTAATGGCTGTCTCTGTCTGTCTGTCAGCTCAGAGTTCAATCACGTATTCACAATAAAGTATGGGTCAAGTCCTAGAATGTCTGTGTCTTATAGTCTTATTCTTGGCTGACAAGCACTACATCTAAATCAGTGTATGGCATTAAGTTATAGCCTGAAAGCAAGCTAGAGTGGTAAGACCAGTTCAGATGATGAAAGCTTCTTGTTCCCCTCAGCCCTTAACCTCTCTCAGGCCACTGTTGCTCAAAGACACAACCCCCAGCCTCATTTATCTACTTGTAATTCTACAAAGTGAAAGCATCAGCTCAATAGTAATACTGTATAGTACTTTTATGGGCAAGTTGCTATCATCTAGCCTGAGTCAAAAGATTACTTACCATTAATAGAAATTTATTCAGAGCAAAGATAGCCTGGCATAATAAGACCATCTTGCTTCATGTAATTATAATTCATGCATCCAGAAACAGCTGTCCATCTGATATATTGTATTAGCTGGCTTTGATTTCTATAATGAGTTTTATTAGTATATTTATGAGGAAGAACAGTGGCATATAAAGAAGTTATGAATAAGTTATTATGTGTGCAGAGCCAACATTTGGGATCTTCTAAGTCTTGCAGAGAAGCCAAAGTCTGAACAGATACAGACACTGAATACTCCGCAAAACATGATCCATGCAACCTGTCTTGTAACACACAGCATCAGGACTACCCATTCATTTGTTTCATAGCCATGAAATCATTGGATTTGTAGAAACAAAAAATCTCAACAAGATCTGAAAAAACAACACGTTGAACAAGCATGTCAAGGTTTACCTTATCTTTGATATTAGATTGATGTGGTATAAAAGGATCCTTCTTCAAATACAAGAACTGGTACTGTTTGTCCTCATTTCCCACATACAAGAGCATCCTGGCTGTGCTAGATGAGATACATTGAATTCAGAGAGTTTCAAGAGAGGATATTTGATTCTTCTGGCAAAAATAGTGGAAAGTGATGGAAATGTGGGACCGAAGTAAAGCGAACGCCACTAAAATGACTGTTCATGAAGACTAAGAGAAAGTAACAGCTACTGATGGAGTTAAATGATACAGAGCAAAGTAAAAAGGAGCAAGCACTACGGCTCAGCAGCTCTGGAGATACCATTGGAGACAAATTTCTATAAGCCAAATACATAGACATAGAAGTCATTACAAAGTCTATTAAACAGTTGACTCCAGTTAACAGTTTTGAAGGCTGAAGTGAGGCTGTTCATTTTGAGAATGTTTCTCTTTTAACAGGACTGCCTCGGGACTATACCCACTGATATTTTTAACTCTACCTGCTCTGTCTCAAAGGTTTCAAAGAGCTACCTTTTGCAGCGAAAAACTGTCCACCCTCTAGTCCCCCAGGTCCTCAAACTGTGCCAAGACTATCCCTGTCATGCTGATAGATTGGGAGGTTTCAGACAACTGAAGGGTGATTCTGCAAGATCTAGGGGAAAATCATCTTCCCTGCCAACATTTCCTGGTACCGAGTTGCCCAATTGTACCTCATTAAAACAGTTTGACCAAATATTTCAGGTTTCCTCAGCTACCAGACAAAAGACCAGATGTCTTGTGTAGCTGGAGTCTGGACCACACACCACCAACTTTCAACTTTTCGGATTGCACCAACAACAGCCAGTGCAGTACTTTCTGCATGAAATTTTAAGAGGTAGGCCAACACATCACACGCTTTTCACAAACCCTGAAGGGTCAAAAGAATAATCCTCATACAAAATGTTAAGGGGGCAAATACAAGAATAATCAAAGCAACGTCTGATTAACAACAGGGTCCGTAGGCAAAGGAAAAGGATGCAGGTTGTTTGCCATGCACAAGTAACAAGAACAGCTGGATACTGAAAAAGCCCAAATCCTCTTGAATGCCCCCTAGACAGTCCCACCTAAGCAACAAAAGAGACCAGGTAGAAGTCCTCAACTGAGCTACAAAATTGGCCAACCTCCCCTTGGTCTACCTTCACTGGCAAGTCTGTGAACCATCTCTATTACCTGTGTCTACCTATCCAACATCATGCTTTGCTGCCATTAGCTGCTCATGTTTGCTGTGGCAATAGCTGATGGTAGGGGCATCAGACTGTCTGTCTGACATCAGATTGTCTAGTCCGATGCGTAGATCTCAAAATGCCGTGTTGACAGAACGCACCAGAGCAGCTTGATGTCACCACTCGAAGTTCACCTACTGCCTAGCTGCCAGGTTAACCTGTCAGTATCAGTAGGAAATCAAGTAGAGTCAAAAGTGATCCAATTATTTTGCTACAATCTTCTCAAAAGTCTTCCTTAAATCTGAAAGTTTCTAAGGAGGCAAGAAAAGGTGGTTAGAAAGACTTTAACAACTGTTTCTTTGAAAGAAGAAGACAAACTGCTGGTAAGTGGTGAGTCCTGCATGACACATGGACAGGTCTCAGATTGCCTGTAGCCTCAGTGTCCCAAGTATTGCCTGACCTCCACCAAGACCTATGGTGTGAAATTATAGCAAAGGTTGTATTTGCCAAGAACATATTCCACCTTCAGAAAGCGAAAACCAGTGTGGTGCTGAATAATCTTATCAGGACAGTAATTGGAAAAATCCCCACAGTAAGAAATGCTCAACTGTCACCATGTGCGAAGGGCCTTGATTAGTCAGGTTGTTTACTGCTCAAAACCAATGAACTATTCACGACTTTGCTTGACACTATGGTGAAGGGCACGGCAGCCGTTCTTGGCCTCATTCCTAAGCACAACATATTGTTTTCAGAGCCCTTTATGCAACCATCACTCCAATTAGGAGCTAGAGTGCCTTCACAAATGTTCTGTCCTCCCACTTTGTCAGGCAGAGATGATCTGAATACCACAGAAACCTTTGAGAGGGGGGAAATCACAGAAGAGGGCATTTAGGGACCATAATGGCAATGAGTGGCAAGAACAGATGATTACAGACCTTCATAAATTTTAATCAAAATATCAAAAGAGTCTACTGTCAATGCAAAGATATCCTTCTCCTAATGGGAGGACAAACTAAAGCTGTAGTTTTCGAGCATCCTTTGATGCCCTAGGATAGCAGGACCCCTAGAGCTGACTGTTGTATCCCACAATGGTTCGTTAGTATTGAAATTCCTAATTCCCTTTATTGGATCTGAGTTTTGGCTTCTAAGATCTGACCCCTGAAGGGCCAGAAACTTCAGAGCGCTTTTTGCTGCACGTTTCCTCACTTTCGGCATTTAACTCCACACTTTTAGAAAAAACACGTGCCTTTGCTTCAGTGAAGGGAAAGGAATAATCACGTTATCTCTTAGCAAAATATTATTAGCACCACTCAGGCAAAAAACTCTACCACCAAGTCATCCTTCGCATTGTTATTCGCCTGTAACTGTGGTGAAAATATGTCTATATTAGATCCGAAAATTAAAGACAGAAGGATGGAGGTTACATCTTCTGCTTCTGGCCAAGCATTTTATTCAAAATGGAATTTTGTGATTCATCATCTTCTACTCTGGACTCTTGAACAAAGGATCTAAAGGGAGCATCCACTGGCATAGAAAGGATTAGTAATTCCACTGCTTTATATAGCAGATTTAAAAACAAATAAATTAATTAATGCTCTGACAACAGCTACTCGTTAAGTACCCTATTTAGAAGCAAGTATCAGTAAGAGCCCGCCAGTCCTACCACTCAGTTCTTCCATGCTGTTTACATTTGCCTCACATTTCTCACTCTATTTTCCTATAGAAACTCCCATAGAAACCCACTTAGTTCAAAAAAGTTGAAAAAAGTATTAATTTGCCTTTTTTTCCATATAAGCTCTCAGTCCCCAGACAATGAGGAAATGAGGAAACAGACTCCCTTAAAATGAGGACAAAGTAATGCACTTGGAAGAAAAGATGGGAAAGGGAAGAGTTAACCAGGTTTATAATTGTTTCCAGAGAGCAATTATTCAGTCCCTAAAAATGCTGGTAGAACAAAATGGAAAATGAACATGGTCCCAGCAGACAAATGATTAATATTTAGGAGAGGACTGTAGCAGGTTTTGATCCAAAAAGAAAGGGAAAAGAGCATTTTAACGAGATTGGTACTCAGACTGTACAAACTCATTAGATTTAGATTTTGCCATCTCATTAAAAAATGAAGGATCTTTTCCTAATCTATACCCACTTGTTCTGAAGATAGAGTTTTATGTTTGCATTCACTTTACCAGTATCTGTGTTTGTGAAGAGGTGCACATCCAAGCATCATGAGCCCTGGCAGCCATGTGATAGATACCAAAGCAGAAACACAACCTGGAGCAAGAGTCAGGCAAATAACCAAGAATGAAACATGCAGCTGATTAACAGGTTTTATGAAGAATGTTGCTTTTCTTCAATTTTCCTTTCCCTCTGCAGCTTTTCTCAGAGCAATATATGTGAATAATCCCCAGTCTCCAGCTGATCGGGGTGCAGCTCCCTGCACACAGCTAATATTGGCATGGTGACATTTTAGTGGGTTTCGGTGGACACGAGCAGGTGCAAGATGTGACCCATGGGAGCAACGCTGCCCATCCCTGCGAGGAGGATGTGGAGGTGCCAGCAAGGGGATCTGGCAGCTCTGCTACTGCCTACATTCAGCCAGGACCGATAGCTCCTGCCTACGCCTTGTACATCGGCTTCCGTGTTTAATAAAGTTGTGGCCTCTTGGCTTTCACCACAACACAGTTTCCAGTTTTATTTCCCAAGGGTTCATAGCAACAGTAACACACAGTAGTTATAATGTGTCATAAAATAAATATTAGCAAAAGCACAGGCGAATCTCCACTAGTTTGGAATTTGCTTGGCATCACGCATCCCCTAATGCCTGCCTCCAAAAGCAGAAGTTGTCTGCTGATGGAGGAGGTTTGTTTCTTTGCCTTAGTTTTGTTTTTCCCTCGATCAGCTGGGCTTACACCACCGTCACAGCTAATAAAGGTAAGTACCAGTACAACGCTACCTTGCACATTGAGCTAATCACATTGCTCTTGAAATTAAGTCTGTCATCACTTAGGCTGTAAACCCATGTTGCAAGAGCTTAATAACTCCACTGTGAACAAAACAAAATTGCTTCTAGACTTAAACCTGGTGTGAAAGACTTCTGCCTATGGGACCACATTTTATTTGTTGCAGGGAATATAAAAAGCATGCCCCAAATGGTTAAATAGATCAAATACATGAGAAGAAACACAACGTATGTGTGCCCGTACACACACGCTGGCGTATATGTGCACACGTGTAAGTAACCTAATGTGATATATTTTACATCGCTACCTCCACTGCTTACTCAGGGAGAAAATAAATTCACCAGGAGGCTCTGACTCCTTCCCATCAGTTTCCTCAGGTTTTAGACTAGTCTCAGTCTCTACTTATTTTTTGAGTGTTTTTTTCTTTTTCCCAAGAATAATAAATTTACACTCACCCACCACAAGTTACACTGGCCTGAAGCTGAGGCAGCTGAGGTAAAACTCCATCCTAGAGCAGTAGCAGTTGTTTTATGTATCAAAATGTCCCATCTTTGAAGTTCAGATTTAATAATGTCTTGCAGGAAAGCCCCAGGGCAGAGCCTTTCTCTGCCACAGACTTCTTGTACAACTTTGGGGAAATCATTTAGCTCTCTATTTCTCAGCGCCACCACTGAAAAATGGGAATAATTAAATTGCTCTACTTCATCAAACAACTGTAATGATAAATACACTATGAAATGCTCGGAAATGTCTGTGATGAAGATTCATTGCTGAATGGAGAAATACAGGGCTAGAAAGAGACCCTTGTCACCACTCTAAATTCATGGCATTTTTAAGTCCAGAAGTGCTGTTCTAAACCAGTTTTAAAGTTTATTTACTTAAAGAGATACTCATCAAGTAGATTTTTCTCTATAAAAACATTGGACTCTTTTTTCCTGTTGAGTAATGGCATACCCTTCATGTGTGAAGTGTGGTACATGGTACAGCTTTGCCATCACAGTTTGAGGTTGCCATGCCGGAGCTGATGAGGTTTACATGATGTATCTGAACAGAACAGGTGAAGCTGGCAGGTCAAGATTGTTCTTCCTTAAGACCTACGCTTCTGACTTAGATGCCAAGTCACACGAAATTTGGCAACCTTCACAAGAAGAGGCAAAAAATAACTGCCGGGGCTTGTGGTACCCCAGCACCAACGTATGCCACTTCATCCTCATCCTCACTTCACTAGGGAGACTCTGGTCCCAGAGCAGGAGAAAAGGGAGGCATCATGACCTGGAGGTTCATACTGACACTGAGATGGCTCGTACACCATGAGGTGACCCCCACAAGCGCCATGGCTGTGGGAATGAAGCTGTAGCTGCAGGAGAGCTTGGGGAGGTGGGAGCTCCCAGAGGCAGAGAATTTTTCTGCAGAAAGGGCAGGTGAAGTTGGGTAACACTGCAGTTGATGACATGGAAAAAGGGAAAGAAATTGACCAGTGTTGGATTGAAAAAACATTAAACCCAGCATTAACACATAGTGTAGTTATACTCACAGGAGTGACCAACAAAAAAGGAATGACTTGTCCTAGCAGTCAGCAGAAGCTAATTCAGATTTTTGACATTAAACCCTCCACACTCTCAGTTGTTCTTTGCTCATCTTTCTTGTAATGTCTCTACCCAAATTCTGAGCTGGGGAAATCTCACAGCATATTATCTCCCCACAACTCACTACAAACCCTCCCTGACCCAATCCTCAGCTCCCTTTGCGACCCGCTGCAATAACCAATAACATTGGGACCAACCAAAAAGGGTTACCACAGCTGTCCCAGCTCCATTTTGGTCAGGGATAGCCACAGCAAAGCAACACAGTCAGATTGTGCCCATGGACTGACATGCCTGTATTTGCCATGCTGGCCGTGTACAGGGCACCAGCTGGGAAAGCCTGGGGTGCTGGGGCAGGGTCTCCTGGGTGCTGGCTCCTATGAGTCCTCCACCCATCAATCTTAGAGCAGCATGCCGTCATGGATAAATAGCAGCTGTTGCAGTAAGCTCATCGGATAACAGGCACATATATTAAAGTACCTTTAGCACACTTACTAAAACATATATTTAGCTAGGGAAAATAATCTTGCCCTGCCTATAAAAGTCAAAGTTTGCCTTTATAAATAACTCCAGGAACCCTGCACGCATCTCAGGAAATGGTGACGGCGTGCACGCTCAACCTCCTTCCCCAAAAAGATCTCTGAATAAAATATAAACACGCTGAAATATAAAGAACAGTTTGGTGAAGATAATGAAATCTAGTGAAGCCAGTAATTTACTCTGTAAATCAAACAGCTACTTCTTCCTTGCAGTTACCTGCCCTGATTTACATCATGAACCTTATTTCCGTGCTTCTCCCCGCCTTACTGCAAGCACGAGAGCACTGACTACAGCTTCTGCCTATCTTTGTGGCTGGTAAAAAACGTCTATTTATACCTGAGAAACGTCCCACTCTAAACATGCCACATTAGGTTGATACACTTGTTCTTTTTTCCAGCCTGCTTTAAAGTCTTCCAGAGAAGGGAAGGCAAAGCAGGTATCCAAAAATGCCTGGCTTGCACCCAATCTTTTTGCTACGGGAATGGGAGTGGTCCAAGTGCTGTGTTGGCGCCAGCTATGGGGAGCTGCACGTGGCACCCCAAGTCTCCCCGGTTTCCTCACTGACTCCCCAGTCTCCAACATGCCATCACCCTTTCCTATTTTATTCACAGCATCAAACCCTTCCCCATTAGCATGCAAAAACTTCAAACTCTTGAGCTTTCCTGTATTGCGCAGAATATCTTAAGAAGGGGCTGGAAATAATTGGGTGCTATTGCTTCAATAACACCTCCGTGTACACTTGAGTGTACGGAAATCTAGAGTAGCGTCGAACACTCAGGGGCAAGCGGCGAGCCCTGCGTGCCATGGAGCTGCTGCACAGGGCTTAGCCCAGACTCATTTTTTATTCACGTCTCTCCGTTAAGTCTACCCACTGCGAGGTGAGGCTGTATATCTATGAATTCCAGTGGATTTGTCTCCCGGTGTATGCGTGTACATTAGGCAGGCATAATACGCGTACGGATCGCTCTGCCTGGGACTACGCAAGGATAGAGACTGCAGGGAAAAAATTATATCTAGATGAGTCTTTATGATGTGTGTTCCTTCAGTATTAAGATCTCTTCAGGCTTTGTATATCCAGTAATATTGCTCTCATTTTAAATTCTCCTAGTAATAATTTTAAGAGAAAATTCTTTGTGACAACTGCTGTTGATTTAAAACTAATGTTTAGCCAGTAATGGGTAATTGTATTAGACTAAAAAAAGCTGCTGTAAAGTCGACCTCAGTCTGATTTTTAATTTACTGCATCATCAGCTACTTTTATGATACTATTTAATCTGCTGAAATAAAACTATTGCTCTATGAATATCTCTAACATTCAAGAAAGATTGTTTTTAGCCGTTCTGCTCTTGGGCCTGAGGACTTGTTAATTATTATATGAATAATTCCTATGAATACATTTATTTATATTTGTTTTAATTGTCACAATACTCAGAGAAGTAATTTGTTCTGTTTCACTACAAACTCACATTTAAGCTTTAGACAAGGGAAGGGAAAATGCCCATCAGTACTTTGCACCTGTATTGAGTTCGTTAAATGTCTTCTGTATTTTCAGGGGTGGAGGTGGGCAAATACAAAACAAAACAAACATGCCAAATAAATGTTCCCTTTATTTTCTCCCACAATCAGGACGGCCGTGCTCATAGCCGCACACAGAGCAGCAACTGCAACACTGCCAGAACAACCAGGGCCGCTCTTGTCAGGAGCCTGGTTTGCATTTCCAGGACCCTTTCTGACTGTGTCGAAGCAACAGGGGCCTGATCCCGCTCTCTTCTCCCTGGAGCTGTGCTCCTGACAAATGCAGCCAGGGTGCAGCGATAGGTTTACCTCCTCTAGTATTAAGAAATTAGCCCAAGAGGGCCTGTTTCAACACCCCAGGTATCAATGGAAAGATCTCCACTGAGTCAAGTGGGTTTTGAATGGCTCCCCATAGCCTCCATGGGGATATATTCATGCACAGAGAAGAAGCTTGTGAGCTGCCTTTATATAAATCATAACAACCAATGTTATAAATGGACATTTTTATGTTTTTCTTTCTTATTAAATTCCAACAGAAACAACGTTCATCAAGGTCATGCAAAATCGCGTTCTGCCTCTGTCTGCACCTAGCATCAGTGACCTTCTCAAAACAATACACCACCAGATTAAAACAGCATGAAAAACAGTGTTGCTCATTTTGGATGAAAAAGATACCTTCATTAGAAATATATACATATATCTCACAGCAAATAATCTGTACCCTAGTAAAAAAAAAATAAAAAAAGAAAAAATAGAGATTTTTTTATTCGTCACTCCTTTTAATAAACAGCAGGATCTCATAAAGATTACCTGGGAGATAAATGGATCTGTTGGAAGAAAAAAGACTCAGGGTGTGGCCAAAAATGTACAACTGTGGCATGTGAGTTGCTGATTTTTAATGTTCCCAATACATTTATATTGTAGCTTTAGGTTTATTTACCCTGATAAATACTTGATTACCTGCCTGTAACAACTCGAGGAGAAGGCTGTTGTCAAATCTATTATAATACAGTAAAGTAATGGTTACAAGATAAAGTAAGGTAAAACAAATCATTCTTAATGCTGTGCAACCATCTATTATTTTATCCAAACAACTTCTGCTTTTGTTATCTCCTTATGGTCGAATGTCTATTCCCTAGAAAGAGAGAAGAAGTCTCTTTTTACCTCAGTAATTAGCTTGTTTGAAAGCTCCTACAAATTCTTCCTATCATAAATTTTACATTGCCCTATGCACAATAATGCACATAAAATTAAATAAACAATTTAATTAATTTAATTAAAATTAAATATTAAACATATTGTGTATAAGAAGCCCATGTCTTTGATTTAATTGGGCAGGAGTACCCAAAGCAGTTTGGGTAACAGTGAAAAATAATTAAAAACAACAAGTACGGTAGCCTCTGGGTACGAAGAGTAGTTGGGAGCTTTCTCCTGAGAAGGGTTTATTTAATTAAAACTAAACTAATCTTTGGAAAACACTTGATAAGCATTTCATAATACAAATCATAATCCAAAAATGAAGCTTATATTTCGTCTACATGATACTGGAAAATAATATTAAATAATTCAATTCTGCCATGAGCTACTTTCCCAGCATGCACAGAATAATTCAGCAGACAGCATGTTTACCACCTTAAAATTTTCTGTAACATTTAGTTCATCTAGATAAATATTAGCAAATTATATGAAGGCATAATGGATCCATAAGTGATAAGGCTGAGAATTAGCACTTTATTTAGGCTGTTTATTGCTTCGTGTAGATCTAATACCAGACAAGGAAAGCACAGCTAACTTATTTACAAGGCAAGCTGTGCCTGCATTGGCAGGTGAGCCATTTGGCTGCGTTCGCATTTTCTAACCTATTCTTCGACACCTTTCATTCATAATAGAGAATATTATTTCCAGGATCTCATACCACTAGAAGAGGAATAGATTATTTGTAGGGTGGTGTTTCTATCAATACTTCATGTTGCTAAAGGCTAGTATTTCTATACCGCCCGGTGATAATTTCAGCTCCCCGAAAAACTTGGATCCTGCCCAAAGTGGCAAACTATCCGCCTGGACATCAAACAGTCTGCCTTGCACAACCGCTCACAAGCTGGATTGCAAATGCTGACAGGCTTTATAGGTCATTTCAAAAACAAATGCTTCATTTTAACACCTTAGACTGCAGCAGCTCCTACAACAAGCTGCTGATGCCAACTGGCTTTTTCAAAAGTGAATGTATCCAAAGAGATCCTAATTGACACTTTCAGGCAAGTGCCCAGCATAACTGAATATTACTCAGGTTTCTGGAGAGTGGTTTTAAAGTGACCATATAATTTAAGTGACCTTTGAATATAATTTAAAATGCTACTGTAGAGCCTGGTTCCTGTCCTACTGAATGGGCTCCATCAATGGGGAAACTCCCATTGATGTTAATGAGGGCAGGAACAGGCACTTCCCCACCGGCTCCCATTGAATTATCCAGGTTGCTTTTTTTTGTGGGAGGTTTATTTTTTTATATAGATTCCTGGGAAGATCCTTTTAACTGACTTGGAGTTACTTTGGTTCATATCGTACCCACAGCTTTTTAGCGGAGGACCCAGTGATTTAGCAGAGATTTCTGTCCAATGGAGGTACAATAGGGCCCTTTACAGGGTGTGGGAATTTCCCGCATGTTGATTAACCTTGTACTGTAAAAGACCGTAGGCCAAATCCTTCAGTCCTCACGCAGACAAAAGTCCACACTGACTTATCCAAAATCTCCCTGCAAACGCTCATTAAAGTCAATGGTATTTTGCCTCAGTGAGGACTGGGGATTTGGCCAGGTGGTTGTCTTTGCAATTGGGCACCACCAGGAAAAGGGGATTACCACAACACCGAGCCTGCACTGGGGACTGGCTTGCCCCAACCCTCGGGCACTAGCTTTCCTCCAGCCCCAGAAACCATAGCACAATGAAACTGTTAGTGCCAGCTCCGTGTTTCACTGTGTGGTGCTGCAGGATGTCCAGCATCACCCCTTAGACCACCACCCCAATACCTATACGGTGCCACCCTGAACTCGCCCCATGGGCCAGGCAGAAAGCAGGCACGGTATTAGCGACCAACCCATGAGGCTCCTATCCTCCCTGCCATGACTGCTATCAAAAAAAAGTCTGGCTTACATCCCCTCTGGGACAAGATAGCCAGTAATTTAGAACCACCTTAGAGGAGGGTACATCTATCGAGAAAATAATAGAAATATAACCAAAAAAAAAAGCAGGCTGGTTTCTGTTTGTTTGTTTTAGCCGTATCATAGCTCAGATCTTCCTGGCCATTGTGGTTCAATATTTACTGATCGAAAATATAGACTAGCTGCGAGTCATAGCATTTGCCAGAAAGAACGATTATCATCAGAAAGAAATGGGCATTAAAAGAATAGCTCTTCCATTTCCAGAATATAAAACAGACATTCAGAAGAACAAACAGAGCAGAGAAGAAATGATGGTCATTTGCAAGTAAAATACTCCTGAACAATATAACATTGGATTAACTGTTTCATGTATTTATTGTGAAAGAATATATAGAACTTTACATGAGAAACTATCAGTACAAGCAAGAAACAATGCAGCCTTTTAAACAGCTTGCTTTTAGGTTTAATGCTGCTGCACGTATAGTACACGAGCTTGTTCCCACTGAAGCCTATGCAGCAGATCCTATTAAGTTCAAAGGGGTCAGGATCAGGCCCTGAGGTTTTGAACTTTTCTCCTGTAATATCCCTTTCAATAACATTGCCACCCCCCTGGTCTCGGTAACATTAACGTGTTTGGGATGCATTTATGGCTGAGAACATGCAACATGGCAAAGACGCACAGTAAGATGCAATTTGGGAAGGCTGAACCTGAAAACTGTGGAGCAGCTTTTCCTTTCTACATAGATTTAAAAAGAAAAGGAGGGGACGGAGCGGCAGGATAAAGAAAAAAAGCAGGCACATATTGAGTCCAGTCCCGCATTCTTGTGAAGCAAACCATTGAGCACAGTAGCAAGGGCTGACTGGACCGGACAAAACCTGACTCCATTTATTGTCTTTTGTTGTGGTGTGCCAGGAATGCAGGAGCTGTAGTTATTCTGAATTAGGGCTGGCTCTGGGGATGGCTTTGTATTCCCAGGATCCACGGATTGCTAAAAATCGGTGCAGCTCTGATCTCTGGCTTTAAAGGTTTTTCTTCCTTCTAGGGCTATTTAAAACGGTCACGTAATAATTTCAGTAACTCTGTGGCCAAAAATAAAATAATTACATGAATTTGTAATTAGTTTGCTACTGTTACATAAACTTATATTGGATTAGTTGTATATTCTCTTACCCAAAATACAGCTCCGAATAAGGATTTCTGATAAATCTGACACACAGGTCTATTCTAGTACTTGTCTTCATTTCCTCAGAAATCATTCTGAAACATTTGCCACTCAACACATAGTTTAGCACTAACAATAATTAGTACCACATTCATTTTATCATTTAACTAAATATCAAAGATATTAAGATTATTGTGGGACATTATTATTATTATTATTATTATTATTATTAAACTGACCAGAAAAGCCATTTAACACACAAACACTTCCCTGGGTCATATTCTAAGTGGAAGAATCCTTGCAGAAATATAAACATAAAAAGAATTGCAGAAACACAAAACATGAAAACATAAAAAGAATTGGTACAGTTGATCACTCTTCCCTAGCACACACAGTAACTGCTATTGAAATAATTAAAGTACCAGCAGAGATGCATAAGATAAGAATGGAGAAGTTTAGGGCTGGAATAGCACAACTTCTACTCTGTGTGATGCAAAAGGTTGGGCCAGATGATTCAAGAAGTTGTCTCCAAGTCCTTCTTCTTTCGTTCTATGCATGGGGACTAGTGCTATTTATTTTTAGTGCTTGAGCTCTCCCTGAAAGTGCGCTCCATCCAAATTAAATAAAACTCTAAGACTCTTTCAGATTGCTTGGGAAGAGATCCTGAAGCCCTGATTTACTTTCAGCTTCATACACACAACATTCCTAGTGATTTTAAGGACAGTTTTTCCAGACATACAAAAATGATGAGTTGAATTCTCAGCATTGCTACTGCTGTAAGAGTGGATTTAGGAAAAACCCAAAATAAAGGAGTCCTTAAAAAAACTGCAAACAGAATTTAGCCCCTAATATGTAATAATAACAATAATCATGTCATTCATGTTCAGTGATGTACCTGTTTTCATAAATCATTTTTAATAATTTATTGCATATAAAGAAGAGCTTGAAGTGTGACATGCTTCTGTAATTTCAAATAAAGCTTTCAAGTTACTTTTCAAGCTCAGGGTAGTGAAACCCACTGACTGAGTAATGCGTATCTAAGTACAAAAATCCATGGCAGAGGTATAAGCCTTCTTGAAAGGCAGCAGCACGGGCTGGATGCTGCGTTCTCCTCTTCATTCAGCATCAGCACTGTGGGCACTTATCTGGAGCTGGTGTAAACCAGCATACAAGGGCAAGGAGCCCATGCTGTCTGCATTCACCTTGTCACACAGGAGAGAAACCAGCAGAGCTAAACCACTCCAAACAAGCTCTCCATTTAGGACAGTGACTTCAGAATCAATTCTGTGATGGATTCGGGGGGCAGCGAGGGGAGCACCCCAGAATTTCAGGCAGTGGCCAAGAGTTAGTGGATTAAAGGGGATCTGCAGTATCCTGAATCTTTCTATAACACCCTGGGTTTCATTCTTTGGGGAAAAAATCTTTCATATTTGCTACTAGACTCCCTGGGAAGTTAGACCATGTCCCTGACCCGCAACCGACCACACTGTGCTTTGGCCAGCTTATATGGGCTCAGCATTGCCACCAGGCTCAGTGCTCAGAAATAATCTCAGGTGGCAGGATTAGGTGCTTGGCACTATGAATTGTAACTGTACCTTCATCTGGCTGCTCAAAAAGGTACAATATGCAAGGCACAGAGGAATGCTCTACTTTCTGCTGGCACAGCTACTTTCCTGTTATTTTTGTCAAGATTTATCCTATCTACTGCAATATTCAGGCCACTAATCTATTGTTGTAGCTCAGGCTAAGCTGATGCTCATTTTTAAATTAAACCTCAGGTGAAAGTTGGCAAATCCTCACATGTGTATGGCTTGCCTCTGCTTGCAATCTTGCGTGCACGCGCCTTCGCACAGCGCAACTCCCCTGACCTCTGGCTGGTGGGGTTTTATTTCTGACAGGCTAGATGTGAATAAAATCATATGGAGCTGTGTTTTTACAGTTCAGCCTTCTGAGTCCCATCCTGCTGCCATTGAAATCAATGGCAAAACTCCCAACTTCACTAGTCATATCAGATTAGCTTTGTTCCACGGACTGAAACAATCTAATAGATACCAGGTGTCCTCGATAGAGCTTGTGTGGTCTACAAGTAAGTGGAACATATTTTTAAAAGTCAAATATGAAACAGCTACATCACAGAACCTGCAATAACCCCAAACTGATATTATTATCTATGGAGGACATGATCGGTATCTAAAATGCAACTCAATATATATTTATATGAGGCATCCTATAACAGACATGTTCTCGGGTAAACTCAGCTGCATGTTAAACCACTACAGAAACAGATCCACATTTATGTTCATCTCCACAAGAAAGCATGGCTCTTGTGTGTTTTTACTTAAAGGAAAGCACCCCAAACAACCTTAAATTAATCCAGAAATCCGCTTTAAATATATGACCCCGCATGTAAAAAGACCNAACTGTCAACATAACACTGCCAAGTCCACCACTAAACCAATTAAAGGTCCTCAAACACGGTAAGGTCTAACCCAGTTCGTAGCTAGAAGTATATCTCCTGGGGACAGCTCTTGAGGCTGTTTGCATTCAGGTGCTCAAATCTTTTGCTCTGCTGTTGCCTGGCAATTCCGTGTCTTGGGGACAGCTTCTATGGATGTCCCTGAGAGCAAAGTTGGCCCAGGATTCTTGTGGGCACCACTAACATCTGACAGATGGAGAGCTGGAGTCAGAAGGCTTCAAAACTCTTTTTTTCTCCCTTTCTGTTAGGGAAGCAAGAGCAAGCCTCGCATTAAGCCTCTCCCATCTAAAGTACTGACTGCTGCCTCCTAAGGCTTGATGGGCAGCGTGTGGGCAGCGTGTGCTTGCCCCCAACCTGGCCTAATAGGAAGCATCTTCTCAGGTGGGCTCCAGGTGCTGCTGCAGGAGCCCAGCAAGTGGAAAGCTTTGCAATATCCAAAGTGTGATACTCCCAAGCAACACTTCAGGCAGCAGAAACTGACAGTGGAAAGGGCCAAGCTGACAGCCCTCTGCAGCAAAACTGTAGCTGGAGTCAGTGCCCAGCTCCTCAAGCCAAAGGGCACACGTTTAAATCTTTTTTAGAAACTGCAGCAGGACATCGGGAATACACCAAGCCCCACTAAAAATGCATGATCCAAATAGTATTTAATTCGGTATCTGAAAATCTAGTGCTACCTCTAGTTTGTCTTTTACCCGCCTCTCTCTTTCATATGGATTCATCTCCTTAAGAGGCTTAAATACTTGTACTTTTCCAATAAAGATCTTGCAAAGCACGTTCAAGGGTAGCTTATTTTAACATTCATCACATTTAACAAGACTTTTACCAGAGCAGAGAGAACGCGTAACTAATTGTTGGAAGATCTGGTCAAGTTTATTGTAACGGGTAACTGTCGGGCAATTATGATTTATTTATTCAGGGGGAGATAAGGCATGCATTGTTCTCTGGAAGGGAAAAAAAAGGGCTGATCTTAAAGTTAATATTGTTTCCCATGCCTTCTTCAATCTTTTGAGACCCACCAGAGCACACTGATTCCTCTTTCAACCCAAATTTGGGGGTTTAAGCTTAACCTCTCCCTAGCCTGACTCCTGGGCCCAGCAAGGCCATGCAGGTGCATCTCCTCCACCTTCACCTATTTCTTAAAAGATCTTTTGTCATCAGGGGACACCTGAGAGCACCGGTGCCCCCCGCAGGGTCCCCGAGCTTCGCTCCCCCCTGGGAGAGGGACCCTGCGGCCGCCCGGGGCCGGGGAACAGGCTGAGAAGAGGGGGGTGTCTTTCGAATCCGGCAATCAAAGAAAGAGGGGGGTATAAAAGGAGAGTGCCACCGTTCCTCGGGTGCCTGCGGGGCTTTCTCGGGGAGCAGCAATGGGAGTCGCCGGGGAGTGGGCGCGGAGCGTCTCCGTCGGCACCGAGGGCGGCAGGAGGCACAACAGGGCCCGGCACGGCCCCACGGCGAGCACAGCCCTTTCCCACACCCAGCCCACGCAAACAGATCCTGGGCTGCGCATCTGCTGCCCCACGGGCGCCGCCTGAGACAGGGTGGGGAGGCGGCCGTGTCCCACCGATGCCAAAGGGCGCCCCGAGCCCAAAACCCCGGGATGCCGCCTCCCCCCTCTTCGTCCACACCCTTTCCACCCCTTGCCGGTGCTGTGCCCGGGTGACCGCTGCCAGGAGGGCTTGTCTGCGGCTTTGCTGGGACCGGCGACGGCTCTCCCCTCCTGGCAGGGAGGTGCTCGAATGCGGCCACCGAGGGGGAACAGCCCCCACCCCTGTGCTACCCCGGCAGCGCTCGGCGTCGGGGCTGCTTTCACTTCTAGCCTGATCCCTCTGTTCTCCGAGCCCAGCAGCTCCAAGCAGCCCACCCCAGGATAAGAAAAGGAGGGGGAAGTAATAAAATCAAAAAACAAAACGTACCCCGGCCCGCCTGTGCCCCCGCATCGCCCTGACGCGACGGCTCCTTCCCGTGCCTGAGCCGAGCCCCGCGGCAGCAGCAGCCCGAGGGCAGAGCGGGGCTGCGCCTGG
>WEIS01022885.1:14095-26595 GCA_013389965.1 Todus mexicanus | reverse complement strand
TGCAGCATTATTATTATGAGCTGTAAGGTCAGACTATACATTCCGGGTCCCCAAAGCCTATAGACCCTGGGAAATGCGCGGGATATACCACGTCATTGTACCTGACAGTCTCTTCAATAGACTAATTCAATTATCGCTTGGGGATTCAGTCTTCATTGAAAGCAATAATAGCAGTATAATTCGTTGGTAAATAGGTATTTGGAAGCAGCCCCGCTCGAAAACTTTTTGTTTCGGGGGCACAGGTTTCTATATCTCTGGGATTCAAGGTACGAGGGCGAGGAGCGGGGTGGGAGGAAGGGAAGGTTTTTATCGCAGAGGAGAAGGGGGCTAGGGGAGAGCCGGGCGCGGCCGGGAGCAGCGGCGGCCCCGCACCCGGCCCGGGAGGGCAGCGCGGCCGCTCCCCCGAGGAGTTCCCGGGGCGCTCGGGATGTTGTGCCCCGGTGTCCTGGTGTACAGTTATGAATCAATTACCACCCAGGACCACCCTCACCCCAGCAACGCTCTCAAGTCACAGGGAACTTCAGGGAAAGGTCTAATTTTATTTGTTTAACTCTCTGTCCTCATTTCCCAAAAGTGATGGAGACGAAAACACCCGTAAAAGTTTCCAGGGAGGGGAAAAAAAAGCACCTGTCTTTCTTATTCTTAGCTGTTTTATTGTTTGTTTCTTTTCCTACAAGAAAAAAAAATAGAGAATAAAATAAAGAAAGAAAAGCAAAATGTTATAAAAAGAAAGCGAAAGAGAAGGGGGGCAAAAGAAAGAGAAAAAGGAAAAGAAAAGGAAAAAGAAAAAGAAAAAGAAAAAGAAAAGGAAAAAGAAAAAGAAAAAGAAAAGGAAAAAGAAAAAGAAAAAAAAAAGGAAAAAGAAAAAAGAGAGAAAAGAGAGTGAAGAGCTCGCTCCTTTCCAATGGCCTGGCTGCAAACCCCTTCCCATCTGCTTCCCAAGCCCCCTCCCGTCTCCCCCCCCCCATCTGCAGCCCACCCTACCTCGCTGCGAGCAGCACAAGTCACCTGGATCGGCTGCCTTAAAAAGTCTGAGGCGCGGGCGAAGGCTCTCGCTCGCTGGCCGGGGGAGGAATGCATCCGAGGAGGGCAGCGGCATCCTCTCGACTGGCGACCAGTCCAAGTGGCTTTCTCCAGCCCCCTCTGCCTCCCCGACAATCTGGTTTAAGTTACAGTGGATGTTTCTGAGCGCTGCCTTACCCCGCTTCGAGGCAGATGCTCCTGTCCCCTCGCTAAATACCTTACAAGCAGCGGCTCAAAGTTTTGCGGCAGGGTTTGGGTCGGCGCTCAGCTCTGCTCCGCCGGGCTGCTCTTGGCGGCCGCCTCCTTTCCCCTCTCGCACGGGGTCGGGCCGGTTCCAACCCATTTACATTTTAAAATATGTTTTCAATTTCCTCCGTCTCTCCCTCCCTACCTATTTCTCGCCCTGTTTCTGTCTCTGCTCGGCCAGCCCAGGAGGGCTTGGGGAACCTCTGGCCGCCCGGTGGCGGCAGGGCCGGGGCCGCTCCGTGGGGCTCCGTGGGACGGGAGGGGGGATCCCCTAAAGCGGGCAGGGTGTCGGGGCTCGGCATCGGGAGCGGCCCCGCACACACTTTTCCCACCTCGAGTGGGTGCAGGATTCTCCGTGGCAGCAAAGCTTTTTCTTTCCTCGGCTTGTGGATTTTTGGCTGACAAAGGGGCACACGCGGGCCCCTTGCCCACGCCGCAGCCCCGCTGCTCTGCCTCGGCTGTAGGTGCAGGGGCGGGGGGTGCGTGTCCAGCTCCCACGGTGTCTCCCAGCCCAAGCGTGCAGCGCTTCTGTACCCTCTGAGCGTGTATTCCTGAGCATTTCTGCGCCTGAACGTGGGTGCAGCGGGCGCGTAGGGCAATACTCGCTCATACACACGGGTGTGCAAAGAGCTGTGGCCGTTCGAGGGTGCGCACACCGGCACGACCCCTCCACCCCCCTGCAGCCGGGTTCCCCATCAGCCTGAGGACAGCCCCGAGGGGCTCGTCCCGCAAACCCCGCTCCCGTCTCCAGCCCGGGAGCGGAGGGACAGTCGCCGTGGGAAGTTTTGCTCAACTCTTTGCATGGAAGGATGCTGCCCGGGGTCCTCTCCCCGTCTCTCAGGTGCACGCCTTTCACAGCCTGCTGAAGGTTCCTGCCTTTTGGGGTGACTGGGGCTCTGCAGCAACAACTCATGCACACCCAGCCTTCATTTCTTTTTAACCCCGAGGTCCAAACAGCAAAGCCTGTGCTGGGGGGACATGAGTGTCATCATTTTCCCCTCCCAGTGTGCAGGCAGCTCGGGGCTTTCTCCCCACCAGTGGTGCGGAGAAGAGCTGAGCCCTGTGCCCGTCCCCGCAGCGAGCCCCCTCTGCCTTTCCACAGCCCCCTCCCCAGCGTCAGGCCGGGCCCGGGACGCGGTGCAGGAGACTGGAGGGGAGGGTGATGGGGAGGAGAGGGGGGAGAGGCGTGTCCCGGCCTAGGCTGGGCCAGGGTGCAAGCACCAGGGAAGTTTGAGCCGGGGAGAAAGGAGAGGGGGCGAAGAGAAATCCTTTGTGGTTTTGTCCTCCTTTGTTCTAGAATTAACTTGACCAGTGGGGCTGAGAAGCTGCGCGATTTCGATCTCAAAAAGCAAGGGAGAGGGGGGCTCTTTTGATCCTCATCGGGGAAAATGATGCTCGGGGAGGCGGCTGGAGGCGTTGGCACCGCAGCTGGGCTCTCTCTGCGGCGGCTCACAGCAAAATTTCGTTGAAGGCACTATTCCTGCTTTGCACGGGAACTTTGGGCGTTAATTAGCCGTGTTGCTCCTGCGAGCTGGGCTTTCTCCTCTCTGCTCATCCGTTCCCAGCGAGAGAAAACAGTGTGTGTAGGGCTAAAACGCAGCGAGACAAAATAATCAGCTTTAAGAGTACGTGTAGACTTGGGGAGGGGGGCGCAGGGAAAGGGGCAGAGAGTGGAGCAAAGTAAGTCTATCGCCTGGAGAAATGATGCAATGTTACTGCTGCCCAGTGGCAGTAACCGGAATTGGGTCATTTTAGGGACAGGCGCCGGCAAAATTCAAGTCACGTCGACTTTTGATATAAGGATGTGTCCTCTTTAAAAATTGTTATGCAAAAGACTCTCGTACGTGATCTTCTTGAGATCAAAAGCAGCAAGCCAAATATTGGAGCCCGAGTCAATAAAGTATGAACAGATTAAGCAACCTTTCTCCCAGGCAATCAATTATTTCAGCAATTGAAAACCTCGCTCGCTTCAAAATTCGAAAGTAAGAATAATAGCAATAATAACAACAACAATAATAATAATAACAACAGCAATAATAGTAATAATAGTAATAGTAATAGTAATAGTAATAATAATAATAATAGCAGCAAAAGTAAATAAACCCCAGCGCAAGTGTTATGGTCTCTTGCTCTTTGCCCCTTGCTCGGGAAGGGCTGGGTGATTATGGTTCTTTTCCAGCCGAGGAAGAGTATCTGAGAAGGTATTTAAAACTGCAGCAGCCTGAAAATCACAACAATTCATAACAATCTATGGATCGCGGGAGTAAATAGGCATATCGCGGGGACACTGGCCTGCCTGTATTTATTTGTCTTTAAAGCTCCGGGTAAATTAAGTTTCCGGCTGTGTAATTCTAACAAAAGGTGATAGAAAACGCACTGGGGGAGTAATAGATGGTGGCACCAGGGATCAGAGGGGGGAATGGGTTTAATGCTGATTTATGTGCCGAGGGCCGGGGCGCGCTGCCGCCTCTGCCTCCGCGGGAGCAAGGCGCGCAGCTCCGCGGGTGCGGGGGTTCCGCGGGTGCGGGGGCTCCGCGGGGGGCTGAGCCTCGGGCGGGGCGGAGGGTACGGCCCGGAGCAGCCGGTGCTGAAGGAGCCGCTACCGGGAGGCGGCTCGTCCCTGTGTTCCTCCGGGGAAGACACACGCGTCCCTCCCTGGCCGAGATCGCCTGGAGCTCAGAGGGCAAAATGAAACTCGGCCACAGGAGGAGGGCAGCGGGTGCGGGCGGGGGGTCTGGCGGCAGACACTCAGGTGCCTTTGCCTTCCCAGCGAGGGCCAGAAGGCAGAGAGCTGGGACGGGTTTCCCTGAGCCATCCTTGTGCCTAAAGTCGCTACAAAGCTTTGAGAAAGAAAACCCTCTGTCACCCACTGCAGGCTACATTTTCCCCTACTTGTTTTTATTTTGCGGCCCTTTCCCTGTGCCTGCCGGGTACTGTTGGCTATGCAGCAGGCAGGATTTGCTTTGTGTGCTTATCTCCGACTGCACCATAAAAACTTTTCCTCTTCTTCATCGGTTCTGATCTTGGTCTTGAATTTGGTGGCTGGTGCAGTGGTAGTCACTAGCCATTTGTTTTGATTGTAAAAACAGAGAGCAGGTCAAAAGCAAAGAAACTGAACTTTCAAGAGACAGCCTGGCCAAGTCTGGGGGCTTCACCCTCCTGGAGAAACTGTGACCAGACTTGAAGCGAGAGATGGGACTTTGGACCCATTTGGGGGCTCAGTAGGAGGAAGATGAAAAATTACTTGGGAGCAGCGATTTCTCCTGGTGCATACGACTGAAGAGGTCTAGTAGGAGTGCCCAGATATAGGAGCACCCGGCCCCATCGACCTGCTACAGCTGAGAGCCTTTTCCAAGACATGCCAGAGTACAATAGAAATACTCTCTAGCATGGCACTTCACCTGCACACCCAGCCCTGCAGCCAAATCCCAGATCCCTCTCCAGACAGCAGCCTTACATTCCTGAGCTAGACAAATGATGAAAAAGTTCCAGTTACCATCTAATGAAAGGCCTCCATCTCCCTTCCCCCAGAGGTTTCCGATGCACATATAATTAGCTCTCAATATTTCATGAATATGGGGTTTTACTAATTCCTTTTCACTCAGGAGATTTTGCATTTGCCGTTTTACCCTCTCTGTCATTTTGCACAAAGCCATAGCTCTGGGAAGGGTGGTTACGGGTTGGGGTGGATTCTTCTAGCTGAATACACAACATCCCTCAGCTGCCTGAGGCCTCAGCCCAGACATCCTGAAAGAGATACAGATCCCAAATAAAGGACCACTGCTTTTTTTTTTTTTCTTTCATGCAGAAAATTAAATGTGCTGTGGGATTTTGATCCTTTGGGGCAAACATTTCTTTGGATGGGTAGCAATTCAGGAACAGGTCTTCTGCTTCTGGGTTACAGTGCGTTTTGGAGAGAGATTGGTACTTTCTGATGAAAAAGAGCAGTCATCTCAGACAAACCGGGAGGTAAAAGTCAAGCTAAATGTCATCAAGAAATGTCCCACTAAATCTTGGTGATCTTCCACAGTAACAGCTCAAAATTGGCTGATTACTACACAATCATATTAGTGAGGACAACTCTAAGCTCCCTATTTGTGTAACAAAGGGAAAAACTACTTCAGCATCATCTTCTCGTGTTTGGTTTTGTTGGGTTTTTTGTTTGTTTTGTTTTTCATCTTATTCACTGGAAAGCAATGAGGTGAAAGTTTCTGTGCTCACAGTACGCATGGAAAAAATTTTGGGAGTCTCGTCTCCCTTCCCCAGTACCAGACTTGCAACTGTGGGGAGGCTCAGGGTGCAGATGCTGAGAATGCCCTTTGCGTGCACGATTGAAGCACAGTCAGTCAGTTCTGCCATGAAACCAGCATTTCCATTGTGATTCCACTGCTAGAGCTTCCTGAGTGTTGCAGAGGGTCTAGCTCTGTCACTTGCATGTGATCCTGGCATCCAGCACCCCCTTGCCTTGGTTTACAAATAGTTTCACTAAGCAGAAATCTACTGGCCTCTGGGGGAAAAAAAAGCTTTAAACTTGTTCTTGAGAGGCCGAGGAAGACCTTCAGCTGCTGCAGGGAAGGCTTTGCTGGGGTGGTTGTGCAGCAATAGCCATCACTCCTCTAATCATGTCATGGATATTGACTACATCTTTTTTTTTTTTCTTTCTTGTCCTGCTTGGTCCAAGTGTATGTGCCTTGAGCAGCAATGTAATGATAGCTCAGTCCTGAGAGAGTTTTCCTAAATACACTGCAAGAACAAAGTTTGGTTTTTCTGTTCAAGCAGGTTTAGACTAATGGGCTTTGCACCACATCGTCTTAGTGCGAAACGCTGGCATTTGCAATGTGGTAGATGAGTTTCTGTGAAGGAAACCCCCCCAGTCAGAAGTAGCTCATTAAAAATCCCATTACGCCTGTAGCTTATTATTAATTTAAATGACTGTCCTATGATTTATAAGAAGGAAAATAATCCCAAACTAAATGTTACTTCAAATCACTGAGCCTAGTGGGCAATGGATTTTATTTGCCACTTATTTTTAGTTGGATGTTGAAGAGGTTTTCCATTTTACAGTAACTGCCGTCTCTCTGGGTGGTCCATTGAAGGATATCTTTTTTTTCTTACACTACACTTTGAGAGTCATTAGCTACTGTGCTTGGTCTATTTCTTATTAAGAACTTTACACTTACAGGGGCATTTTCCACCCTACAGTTCTCTAGTTGCTTAATAGGAAGCCACGAGGAGCTGGTGCAAGGGAGAGGAGTTCCCCAAGTGACTGATATGGATGCGGGATCAGGACCTGCAGGCGTTCTGCTGAGCTGAGTCACATTCAGCGGGATTTTACCCTATGTCAGCAACAGACAGTTCATTCCTATAACATCCCTCTGTGGGTCTGCCGCAATGGGATTTTTCTGTACTCACCAATTCCTGGGGGTACTGATATCCGTAGAGAAACCCCACAGGAGTTAGCACATTTGGAAATTATAAACGCAGGCAGGCCTATGCTGCCTACAGGGAACATCTCGGAAGATGAAAATATCTCCTTTAGCTCTCTCAGGAGTGACCTGCAGCAGAAGCAGGACCCTAAGGGAGGAAGGGATTATCCATTGCTGCTCTGGGCTGAGGTGGCTGGTGCTGGGACCCTGGCTGGCTACGGGCACTGCTGTGCTGTGCCTTGTAGTGCCCACAGACCATGAGGGATTCAAAGCCATGCAGACACTGTTTTGGTGTGTGGGGAACTTGTGACAGAAGGGCTCCCAGAGAGGACCACTCCTGGTTTTCTGTTTCCTGTTGCACTGAGATTGTTTTTAAATCTGTTTTTCAATGCGCACATTTTGCTGTTTGTCCCACAGCTTCAGAAGTCAACATAGTTTCTAATCTGATTGTGATTTACTTATCCACAGTTCTCCTCCGTGCAGTGAAGAAACACCGTAGGTGTGACCTCCCGGGGCAAACTCTCACCTGGAGTAAAAGATGATGGAGAGGGAACTCCAGCAAGCGAGGCTGTCCCAACTCACCAGAGCACACATCAGCGGGGCTTGGCGCTCACTGCAGTCGGAAACAGCCCGGCCCCTTTCCCGGCGTTATTAATGCCTTTCCAGTCCAAATGCTGGTTTCCAGAGACATCTTGTGGCTCTCACCAGCTATCACAGCTGAGCTGCTCCACGTCCCAGCACGCTGCTCCTCCCGCAGTGTTGGCTAGCCAAGCTGCTTCACAAGCTGCTTGCTGTTTGCATCCTGAAGGAGATTTCTTTGTCTTTTTTTTTAACTTCTATGTGCGTTTTCGGCTTTGCGGGACTCCCCGCTCACATAAAGCCCAGTCTAAGGCAGGGGTGTGAGCATTAGCGTAAGAGAAGCCCTCTGCAGAAGTGTCCCTGGTGTGAGAGGCTTCTCAGGCTGGTGTGACCACAGGAGGAGATCAGAGTTTGCTCCCTATGCAGCACCCAGTGCTGGTACCTCAGCAGCTGATGCAGCTACTTCATTAGCTCCTTTGATGACAGTGCTACAAAAGCAGAGAAATATAAAACCAAAATACTTTTGTGAGAAGCAGGGGAAGGGTAGTGTTGGCACACAGGCAGAAGCTGTGGGCTGGCCATGCATCCCTGTATGCTGGAGATGTAGGAGGACTGTCTCCAGCTCTTGCAGTAGAGACATCCAGAAGCAACTTCTCAGCTGAACGGGGAAGGATGAACCCCATTGGTGTGTGAAAGACGAGCTTTTTGGAAACAGGATGGCAGGAAGCAAATAGCAGGGCTTGGACCACATGACCATGGGAGTCCCACCCATTCCCATGTTGGCTGCACAGACAGTGGTGCAAAAGCAAAGTGCTCCCAGACTGTAGAGAAGACACTGCTGGGCTTTTAAAATCTTTCCAGAAGTAAAGAATCAGCAGTAATTATTCAGTAGATAAAGAAAGGGCGTTAAAACCACCCAGTGTCAACATATCTTTTCTTGTAAACCTCTTATTTAGACAGCAAGTGCATCACTTTGTCTAGCAGGGTGGCTTGTACCAGCAAGCAGGGGCAGCTCTGTACCCCCGAGCACCCACAGTGCTGCCAGCCGACTCCTTTCTCGCTGCTACATGGTGCAGGAGGGAGCTGCCAGGTTCAGGGAGTGAAACGAAGGCTGTTCTTCAAGCCTCAGGCGCTCCGAGGATTGCTGTGGTGCCACGCTATGCAGGATCTGTCTGTCCAACACCCAGTTAATCCTTCCTTCTTTCAATGGGGAGATAGCAGCTACAGCCACAGTGTCTGAGCCAGCAGATTGCTTGTCTCTGTCTAGCCAGGGATTCCCTTCCGACTGCACAAAGAAAGCTTCATAGATGGGGGGTGGTTGTTAATGTGTATCCCACAGCCACACAGACTCCTGCTGGGTCCAAGCCATCTATGTAATCTACACTTTCCCACTGGTGTATAATTTTCTTGGCACTTTCCTTGCAACAGGTGGGCTGCAATGTAAGGAAATGTAATGTGACTGCTTCACTCTTGACTAAGAAGGGAGATTTACTGCAGAAGATACATTGCTTACAGTTTTATGGAGATTTCTTATCTAAAGCCATGTAACACCCTATGGCGGGTGTCCACAACCTCGAGAAAGTCTCAGAACATCCAAACAAATGTTTTCAAGCAGGAAGGAAGCCAAGTTACCATGTCTGTGCACAACATCAGGACACTGGGCTGGGAAATGTAGCTGAGATCACATGGCGCTATAACCCCGTTTCGTCTGTTTGGGGTCCAAGGAAGCTTACATAATCCATCTAGCCCTGGAGGAGAGAAGATATCATGGATGAAAAATTACTTCCCAGGTGCCCTGGACAATGTGTTGGCTGTGCTGGCTTAGACAGCTTGCTGTACTCTGTGCTTAAGCTAATCTTTGCTGTATCCATCCAAGAGGTGGTCGAGCCCTTAATGTGGCCTCAGTAATGGCAACTACAGACCTGATTACAGCAGTGGGTGAAGAGATCAGTCTCCTGGCCTCTTAGAGATGCAAGGCACCACATAGAAAGGACAAGCAGCCTGGCAGAGATATAGATGACCTGATGCCCCTGTGTGGCTGCATGAGGTGGTTTTCCTGTGTGGGCATGTAGTTTGGTACAATGTCCACAGCAAGAACCAGCTCCCCAGTCACAGGCACCAGTGCAACAGCAGCTCTGCAAAGCAACAAACACATCATGAGTTACGACCACTAAATAGCAAGGCAACACTAATAAATCTTAATCTGAAGACTGATAACCTGTAAAACACAACATAAAATATGATGCATGGGTTGGTGTTGATCCTGAGAGTCTCTGATCTGTTCTCACAGGCTCAAATTCTGGTTGATTTTTACTGACGGAGCTCAAAGCCAGGCCAGCTGCTGTCACCCAGGCTAAAGATGGCCTCATTACTCTTATCTAAATAATTCCTAGTTATTAATAACTTTTATAGTCGATACGTGGGACTGAATGGCATGTGCTTTTTCAGTGAAGATAAACCATTCAATCATGTACAGCCTTGCCTAAGAGATGTTGCTAGGTGAATCATTTAGGTTGATTGAGGGCTATATAAGTGATATATTAAAGATGTGCCAAGCAGCATTCCTTGATGGGGAAAATTACGAGTTTTCTGGCCGATTCATAAGATAAGGAATTAATCTGTGTGTTGTTAAGAAGTTTATTGTCTGCTATGTGTGTATATACATGGGAACAAGAATACCAGTTGGTCCAGTTTAATAGCCATCTGAAATAATCTGGGTTTGCTGAAACGGTCAACCTGGGCTGATTCTGGTTAAGCTTTTGACTCATCAGATCAAACTGATTCTTTCTATAATTCTTATGCCAAGGAAGAATTTAGTCCATGGACTTCAGAGACAGGAGCTGAGGGGACATGACCAGCAGAGTTGACTCTGTGAACATAGTTCCGCTTTATGTCAAGAATATTGCTTGCCAAGACCACTGAAAGAATGGCTGAATATTTCTATAACTATAAACAAGTTTGGTTGCAAGTAAAAAGTGCAGTAGTTACTGCATCCAGTTCAATTCTTCTTACTTTGATTCATACATTAAATAAATCCCAACAACAACCGTCTTTCATTTAATGTGATCCAAGCTGGGGCTTAGAACCAACTAAGCCCAAGGAGGAAAAAATACCTTTAACTCCATAAGAAGCTTTTGGTACCTGTGATGCCATCCCAGGGCAAGCCCAAATGCTTCCAGCTTCCCAACCGCTCTTTCAGAAAGGTGTTGATCCAGGCTGACAGGGCTGCTGACAGGATTTGGTAGGGGGTGATGTCCAATCTCATGCTGCTACCAAAGCAGCAGCTTCCTGAAGGAAGCACGACACCTGAACTGGTGACAGTTTGTCATCCACCAATGTTCACATCAAGGACAGCTGAAAGGAGAAAAAGCATAATCAGAGAATATATTTTGCAACATATATGTATTTTGAAACTTTTTTTTTTTCTTTTCACTTTGCTGGAAATCAAGTGTGTGTCCCTGTCCCTTGCACTCCCACACTTTTTCCTTGTAGCTGAATTCTTTCTTTCTCCACACGTTCAGCATGGTCTCAGTTTGGACTACCATTCAGTTTTTCAGGCTATCTTTTAAAAGCTACTTGTTTTCATTTACGTAGATCTGTATCTCTGATTCTGAATTTCACATTTGAGACGTTAAGGCAGTGCTGAAAATAGCCATGCGCTGTACAACCTGAGCTTCATGTTACCACTCTCATCAGGGATCTAACTTCATACCACTTCGAAAGCAGAGTTCATTTATTGCCTCGTGATCTGTTTTGTAGAATTTCCTAGTTTATAGTTCTTACTTTTCCAAGCCTTCATATCATATGCTAATTTTATCATACTCTATTGAATGATTTAAAAATTGCTGCTCAGTTTCTGTCCCATAACCCCCATCCATGGGCACACATCACTCATCTGCTAGCCTTCTCCTACCAGTTGCAAAAGGAGGGGAAACCCTGTCTTGGCGTTTCTCCTTAATGTTTTGCCTCCCTGTTTTACTCTACTTCTGCCCACTGTGCTCAGGCTGCAGCCGATGACCGGAGGGGTTCTCCTCTGCTCTCTTTCAGAGAATGCTGCTCTCCCCAGAGAGGAGAGAGACAATAATTAATATTATTAACTGTGTGTCATGGACAAAACCAGTTTAGGAAGAGCCTGGAGAGCTTGCAGATGGGGAGCTTATGGTCGCATCAATCAGCTGAATAAGCAAATGAGGGAGGCAGGCTCCTAAGCCCATTTGCTCAGTGGCTTGGTACTCTGCAATGCTCAAGTCCATTGGCTGTCTCTCTGTGTGCTTTATAAGGTTATTTTGGCCATTATATATCTCACCTTCACATTACCCAGTATGACTTTGAGAGATGTTTAAAGTGAACTTCAAAGAAAGCTTAGAGTTGCTTAACACTGCAGAGGAAACTTTAATAGCCAGTAGCTTGGGTAAGGTTTAATCTGCAGGGAAGCAGTCTGCATTTAGGCATGACTCCCAGCCCAGGCTGCAGACCTCTCACCTTACACCTCAGGAGTGAGCACGGTTTGATATTGCTCCAAGAGGAAAACAAATCCTGGCATGGATGTATCTATGGCCACTGAAGGGGTATTTTCCTGGCTCATACCATGGAGAGGACACAAGGTGCAGACAACAGCGATAGATCTGTCAGCACAGAGGGCTCTGTCAGCTAGAGGTGGGCAAGCCTTAGGTGACAAATCTTTATGGTGATGTAAGTACAAACATACTGATTAAAGGCTTCATGTTTGAAAGGCTGTGACTACCTGAATAGCTTCCCAAGTGATACTTGGTGCTTTTCCACCGCCACAAGGATGACAACGCTGAGAATCAATCCCTGCACTTTTCTTCCCAGCAGAACATGGCACAAAGGACAACCAATGAAATATATCCAATTGTTCACAGTTCACTCAGGTAAAGAAACTACCTGTAAACTTACAGCCAGTCTCGAAAAAGCCTCTGCTGATCTAAGGAGCCTGAAGTCCTCAGCTAGCCAAACCAGATAATATCTTTCAGCTACTTGTTGGGAGCATGCATTCCTTGGAAAGCCATGATAAACCCGGCACTTAACAAGGCTCGCAAACCAACTAAACAGCTGTGGGAGACATTTGGTGCGTTCGACAGTAAAGAGAGGAATGCTTTGAAGACAGGGCTTGTAAGGCAGAGCTCTGTCAACTAGCTCTGGAGCAACCCGGCGAGCGGATGAGAAGGATGGAACAAGCTCAGCCTTTATGAGTCCGCAGCCCTG
>WEIS01022885.1:0-13874 GCA_013389965.1 Todus mexicanus | reverse complement strand
TTTTCTTTTCTTTTCTTTTCTTTTCTTTTCTTTTCTTTTCTTTTCTTTTCTTTTCTTTTCTTTTCTTTTCTTTTCTTTTCTTTTCTTTTCTTTTCTTTTCTTTTCTTTTCTTTTCTTTTCTTTTCTTTTCTTTTCACAATATTATGCCACCCTCCCTCAAAGAAGCTGTTTCATATTGACGCAGGGCAGGAAGATGCTGAGTTCCCACCCGTGTTTCTACTTTGCCAAGTTTCCACCTCTGCTGCTGGGAGGTGCTGAGCATTTTCTGTGCCCATAGTCACAGGGCATGTGCCGGGAAGCTCACAGAATCAGACCTGGAAGGAGAGAGGTCTGGTTCAAGTTCTCCTCCTGCAGATGCTCTCAGAGACTAAGGAACATCCAGGTATTTAAGAAAAATGTCTGTTTTACTCTGAATTGTTACCCCTGAAAGGAGATCTTACACTATCGCCTTGGTACACATGAGAGATTATTTCACTGAACCCATCGGCAATCAACGGGCTTTAGAGATAGCCATTTTTTTCTGAAGACCAGTGACTGCTTACAGTACTAACTCAGGAATCACAAATGGTTGCACCTTTTTTTCTTGCAAAATATTCTTTCAGTAAAGCTCATAGATCACCTCTGAGACCTTTTCTTGGAAAAGCAGCAGAGAAGGTAGTGTCCAGTTGTGTAACACCTCAGGGGAATCTTTCGTGATATTTTGAATTTTCATGGTACATATTTAAGTATCAGAACCACAGGTTTCATCTTTCCAGGAGGAAAGATTTAAACATCACACAAAAAGCCCCACCCCAACCCAACAAACCTTTCTGCATTTATCCAGTACTTTTTCCATACCTTATAGTGCCTGTCTAGAAGAAGAGGCAGAGTACATGCTTATGCATCTGTATGCAAGTCAGAATTTGAGGTGGGCCCACCCTGAAGCCTGATGACCAAGTGTCCCCTAAGTCACAGGGAGTGTGGAGGGGACACGGGGCTGGCAGCTCCAGACACTCCGGTGCCGCACCACAAGGTGGGGATGCTACAATGCAGAATGGCAGGCGGCTCTGGTCAGGGCAGGGTGGAGCTATTTGCATTCATCTCTGTACCAGATGGAGTTCCTAACAACCAAAAGCCAAGCTGTCACTTCGTCACCTAGCCCTGTATGCCTTGCTCCACACCCTGGGAAGTTACCTTGCATCTATCTTCTGCATCATCGCAGCATTTAAAGGCTTTAGAAAATGCCAGTGCAAGTGCAATTTGGTCCCGAGGTCCCCAAGAGGTTTTTCTGTCACCTGGAGAGCCAGCACTCAGGCTGCTGCTGGAGCTGGGGTGAGCCAGCAAGACACAGACAGGCTCAGGGGAGAGAGGGAAAATTAGATGTGCCTACTGGTTGGTTTTTTTTTCGTGCAAGAGCAAGGTGACACCACCGTCACAGAATGGTGATGGATTTCAAGCAATTAAGGGAGCCTCTTCCTCTAGAGGCTCAGCTGGGCTGGAAAACTCAGCGCTTCATGCTTCTTCTCAGTTTTCCCTGCTTTCCAGAGAGGCAGATGCCACAGAGAGAGCAATTCATGCACAGAAGCAGAGAATGATGGCTCCTTAAAAACTGTAGGACAACTTGTCAAGCCCTGCCTTGCCAGGCAGCAAGCAGGTAGCAGGCAACGCAGAGGCATTTCCCTCCTGTAAATTGACCATCAGTGCCTGCTCCAAAACACCCGCTGCTGGGGGTGTCAGCAAAAGTGTGTCAGGCTCAGGATTGTGCCCAGGATTTCCCCTGGCAGTGATGCGCATCCTGCTCTGCCTGTACCCTGCCACACATCACAGTCTCCTACACATTTCAGGTTGGATGAGTGTGATACTTTCCACCACCTAGGAACAGGACGTCTGGCATAATAAATAACTGAGCAAACAATAACTGTGGTATTTCTTGGATTTAACAAAGTACTTGACAGCCTAGAAAAGAGAAGTGGGAACTTGATTATAGTCTTCAAACATGCAAGAAGTTATTATGAAGAGGGCGACAGTCAATTGCTCTTCATAGCTACTAAGGGGAGGACAAAAAGGAGTGAGCTCAGTATTTAGCAACAGAGCTTAGTAGTAGACATTTGGGAAAAAATACACCCTTTCTAACTATGGTGGTAATTACACATTAGGACAGGTTGTCTATGGAGGGAGTCCTTGAGTTTTAAGAGCAGATCACACAAACCTATGTCAGGAACCGTCTTAAGACCTTCCCAGACCAATATTTGGTTTTGTGATTTTAAGGTTGCCTTTAATAGATAGAGGAGAAATTTGGTGGGAAGGGTCTCTGTGCTTGGTGAGAGTCTTCCCTAGTCATCGCCCCTCTAGACATGGTCCTGGGAGCCTTTCTGACATAATGGGAGGTACCTCGTTCTCTCCATCCAATTCTGTTATTTCATATGTTGCCCTGGCCCACTCCCATTTTGTTGTCTAGGAGCTCCCTCTGCTCTGAACACCCCAGCTTCTTGCCCTTCCACCTGCACAAGCAGTCTTGGGTTTTATCTCAAGTTTTCTCTGTAGAGACCTCCTCGCTGGACTAGAATTGCATAGGGGAAAGCCCTAAGTCTTGATCTTGTCTTAGTGAGGCCAGAGGGGCTTTGCTTTTGCTCTAAAGCAACGTAGGATGGGGCATGACCTTTCCTAAGCATCAGCTCAGCAGAGGCCGTGGCCACCTCAGTAACAGTGTGTGGCTGAACACGATGCCACAGCTCTGCTTAACCAACTGATTTCAGCCCAGTATTAAAGCAAGGTCAGGAACAGAGAAAATGTTTCCCAAACCAGGGCTTCATGGGGCAGCTGGTCACTCCAGGGTCATGGGGACAACATTGTCTTGGGGCAACTGGAGTAGGATTACTTGGTGAAAGGAAGATGTCAAATGCTGGCATGATTCAAGCCACGACAGCATGAGTTTCTTGAAAAAGGAAATACCTCAAGAAACAGCAAATACCTAGGAGTAACAGCCAACCAGATTAGGAAAACCCTGAGCTGAGAATGATTGAAGGCTGAGAAAATGATTGAGAAACTTCAGAAATATGTCCTTATATCCCTTTCTTTTACTCTTTCCCAAGCATCTACTTCTCGCAAACTTGGGGAGGGTAGTGGGCTACGTGAGGCTTTAGTCCACTTGAGGCAATGTGTCCACTCATATCCTTGTATCAAGTGAGAGGCTGGATGGGAGTGAACAGGGATAAACCAATTACACGATTTATGCCTCTAAATGAGTGGGTTTTCCTCCCACAGGCCCAGGTGGGAGGTGGGTGTTTCAGCCTTCTGACAGTGCACTGCCTATGCTTAGTTGCCTTTTAGAGACACTCGGATGTGGTCCACAGATTCCAAGGCTGAAGCCTGCAGGAGAAGAAATTGGATGAGCTCTGCAATGATTTAATACTCTCCCTGGCCATTTTTAACCCAGCTGAAGAGCTGGCAGCTGATATTCAACAGTACTGGCTCAGAAGAGGAAGGCAGAGCTCTGCCAAGGGGAAGCAAGCGGAGTTACAACCTGGACGCAGAAAGCACAAGTGATGGGGACAGTGAGGAGAGCCTGAAGTCACAAGAAATAATATCGAGGATGTAGCAGAAAGGTCACAAATATTTTCACACTGATCAAATGTTTGGGGCTTTATTTTTGGCACATGACAGAAAACTTACATTCAAACAACTTACATTCAAAAGTTAGTTCTACCTGCAATTTTATGTATACACAGCTGAGGAGATGAAGGTGTTCATCTGTGACTGCTTCATCTTTGAGTCTGTCCATCCCCACATGAAACATTATGTACAGCAGTTTGTTCTTTATCTCTCTATTCTTTCTCTCACTTGTGTGGTATGAAACACTAATGTCATGGCTGGAATTAATGCCATTGGTAAGAGCTGGAATTTCTTGGCCATACCACTGTAAAGCTATCCCAGGCAATCTATACTGGTCAGAAAATTAAAGGCAGTTTTTCAACAGAGAATTCTGCCAAGGAGGGGATCTTGTACAAAGGAAGGGCACCCCTCAACCATGCTCAGATTGAGGAGCATTGACAGACCCAGTCCCACCTGTGTGAGAGGATCCCCATCCCTGGGAAGTCCTGTCCCACCCAAGCCCAGGCATTGTCACAAGGGACCACAAGGCTACAGCTCACCTGCAGCTCACCTTTCTCTCTAGAAACCTGGGACTTGCATAGATCTCAAACAGTCCGGTTTCCCCCAGCTCTGGGGCTAACCTACTGTGAACGAATCTCTGAAGAAACGTTATGAGAGGTAGGACTTTGCTTCTGGCTTGACCTGGCCAACTGAGGGAATATGATACTGAGGGCAGAATGAACCTCTCTTTTTAGTCACTGTTGCAGGGTCTTGTCGTTATTACAAAATTATTACTCACTTGCTTAGAGCTGCTATGTGGATGTTTTATTGTTAAATGTACCCAAAATCAATAATGGAAACATGTCAGCACTGCCCCCTCTTACAAAGCAGAACATGACTTGATGTGACTTCCTTACAGCTGGGCTGGCCAAGAAACCAGGAACAACGTGGTGGGTTTGCTGAGGTTCCTCACAGTGGCTGGCCACATCCAGGCAGAACAAGCAGGTGAGTGTGCGTAACCGCCACATCAGAAGCAAGTTCAGAAAGTAGTTTTCACTAAAAGGTCCATCGTACTTCTTTGTCAAACATGGTCAGGTCCACCATGGCCTTGTGGCTTCACATAGAGGAAACCCAAGCCCATGGAAAGCTGCTGGGATGTTACCAGCCTCCAAGTTGTGGTCTTGCACCCTGGGCTGCAGATGCATCAAGAGAAAGCCACAGCTTCAAGCCATAAACCTGAAGCAAATTGCAGCAAGGCAGCTGTGTGTACATAAGCAGGCTGAGCATTTGACAGAGAAAGAGAGAAGCAGCTGTTGAAAAACAACGGCAAGTTCAATTCTTCAGCTCAGGCCAGATTTGTCACTGCGGGACAGAGCTAAATTACAATTAGAGGCCATGCTGTGGCCAGTACTTTGAAAGGTGACTGAGTTTAACGTGCTTATAGGGGAGGATTTATGCTATGAAGTAATATTTTTTTTGTTGGTGGTTTGTTCACTTATTTATTGATTTGTTTATAAGACAACTTCAAGAAGACAAAACTTCTTCAGCAATCCTACTAGATTATTTTCAATTCTTATCATCAGAGCACTGAAAATGTGCAGTAAGGATTACACCATGTGCTTGTGGATTTGGAAACCTGTGTGATGGACTTTCCCAGGCAAACAACATGCCAGAGGAGCCACTGCACTGGTGGGAGCCTGGCAGAGGGCTCCTGTGCTTCCAGCTCACACCTCGGATACTCACTGAAACTTCATGAAACACTAATATCAGGCACTGATGCATGTGAAGGAGCACACAAGGAAGACAAAACTGAATCGCTCCAAACAATCAAAGTGCTGCAGAGCAGTTCAGAGGAGCCACTTACCCGGAGGTAGCACAGCCAGGTGCCACTTCCCCCCACCCCCATGCCTTGAAAAGAGAACAGTCTCTGGGAAAAGAAACTGTGTTTTCTGTTTTTTGATTCTTACTTCTCCCAATCTCTTTTTTTTCTCATGAAACCCAAGACTTTAGCAAATGCCTCACTAACAACTTCTGCTCGTCTCAGCCTTTTTTCTTCCTCACTTGGGGCTGGGGCTGCTCAGGATGGTAGTCAAAGACGTTTTCCTCCTCTATCAAAACTCTCAGCAGCTAAACAAGGGAAGTTCTAGGAATCCAGGCAAAATGGAAATTTTGCTTCTTCCTTTGCATCCTAAACCCTTGCCTTTTCTGTAGCTCCAGAAGAAATGTTTTTCTCCTATTGCCTTATAAATTATCCCTGGAGGACTGAGGGATACCAGAGCCTGAGGCATGCTCACCTGGTCAGCATTAGATTCGCTGTCCAATGATGGACAGAAATGTCCATCAGACAGACCCTGGTATTAGAAATCCAGTAGAACGTCTTTTTTGTTTGCTGAAAATTATAAGCTACACCCCTTAACAGCCATATTTTTCAAGGTATGCCTTGAAAAATGAAAATAAAATAAAATAAAATATGCATCTTCATCTGTTAGCTTCTTTGTGTGCTCTGCACTAACCAAAATGTATTTCAAGGAGGTTTTCTATTCTGATGTCATTTTAAAGCAAGAACGGTCTTGGCAGGGCAGGCAGTATAAAATAATAACAGTGAACTAATGAAGAGTGAGAGAGAAGGTCATTTGCCTGTTATTTGTAGCACAATACCTGATAAGAGGTCATTAGTCATTCAAAGCCACTGAATTACTTTAATTAAAATTTGAGCTTTGAGAGCTGGGTACAGTCTACTGAACAGACTTTCAGGGCAAAAAGACAGAGAGAGGGAGGGAAGAAGAAGAACAAGAGTTGACCAAAATGACAATGAGCTTAATTAAAGCCAGGAGGAATGCTGACAAACTCTCATTTCTGGGCTCCCAGGTTGGGTTTTTATCCTGGTGCTCCAGAGCTCCATCTTCCTTGGGTCCACCTGGCATAGCGACCATGGTTCTCAGTACCATGGGCTTGGGAGGCACATTCCTGGGCTCTTCCCCATGAGACTGTGCAATTCAGCTGTCTGTGCAAAACACAGTTTGTTTTTTCCCCCAAATACTCTGTATTTTAAAAGCAATCAAATTTTTAAAAATATTTTTGCATTTGGAGATTTTTTGCTCTGTCCCCAGCCCAGGACAGAGCTGGGTGCTACAGCTGAGCCTTTCACCACGAAAATAAAGAGAGGAGAACAGAAATGTGTGCCTGGGATGCTCAGCATCAGATATCCCGGAGATGTTGAAGTTTCCTGGCGTTTTTCCTCTATCTGTCCACATAATCCTGCCTGGTGGCAACACAGCAGCCAATCCTCCCTGCACTAGGTCCAGGATGGTGATAGGGAAGAATTGGTGTGGAGGCAAAAGGGCAGCTGGTGCCGTAAGGAGGAAAAATGTGCAAAGAACTATAACCAAATTTGCATTAAAGAGAAGGAAATCAGTTTGTGAAGGGAAGAAGTTCTGCACTGTTTAAGGGTAAAACTGGGTCTTCCCCATCGCAGCTTCTCTCTCCAGGATTGCTTCTCCAGCACCTCTGCTTGCACTGGGATGCTAAGACATGTTGATATATGTGCTCGGAACAGCTGCGAGGAAGACACAGCCATGCTAGACTGTGAGAATAAAGGAGGGGGTTTGTCCCCTGCTATTTGGTATATGCAACATATCATAATTAAGTAATGTGAGCTTGCTGCCATCCTAGGACACTGCTACAGGACTGGGATGTGTTTATTTCTTAGGACAGGGGATATTTCTATGTGTCTTTTAAAAATATTTCTTCCATTTAAAAAAAAAAATAAATTAAAATGTGAATGTGTGTGTATGTGTGAGACAAATGATCCTCAAAGGCACTTATTGGCACATTGAGAACCTGAACTGTGAGTGGAGGATACACAATGCAACACTCACTATGAGCTGACAGTTGTTGTCCCCTTCCTCCTATGCTGTGTCACTGGCATGCCAGAATGCTTTCCAGGGATCTCATTCATTTGCCAACAAGTATTAGGAATTATCCTTGTCAAGGGCTTTATCTGTGCCAAACTGGACAAAAGACTCTGTCTCTTTCTCTACTATCGGTGTTGGTATCAGGGGGTAGAACTCAGAGCCAGATACAGTGTATGTCCTCCCTCCTCCTACCATCAGCTGCTTAGGCTCATCCCCAGCTAAAGACTACATGTAGACCACCATGGAAGAGCATGTTGGCATGGTATATCCTCTTCTGATAAGGTCATGCCATTGGAGACATCACATCAGACCTTTGCATGTACCAGTTTAAGATTTTTCTTGCCAGCAGAGCTATCTCATTTCTAACAATGTTGCTAAGCTCACAAAACAGCATCTGAAACAAAAGTTTTCTTGGCTCAGCTTTCTGTCAGGAGGTGCAATGTTTTTTTGCTTTCCAGCCAGCATATCTCTACCAGAAACACGTTGTGCTATAGACCAAGCCCTACTGCTATTGCAAAAGGCAGCCAACTTAAACCAGTGCCTGACTTTCCATCTGCTTGTCATTAGTCTCGATCTTCATGCTCTCAAGATAATGAAATCTATGACCATGATTCACTTTCTTTTCATTTTGCTTTAGAATTTTGATATTCTTCCTGTTGGTCTGGGGGAAAGTATTGGGACAATTCATAAAGGCCGCTTCTAATCCAGAACTTCAGGTTGCCTATGGAGAGAAGGCAGCGGAGAGTTGAAGAAAACTGTACACTCGAGTCTCTAGGCAGAGTTGAGATTCGCCCCTAGAACATTTCATCAAACACCTGACCCTTAACTTGTTGAGGGAATGAACTCCGAAGATGCGATGACATTCGGAAACTTGAACTCATTTCTGCTTTGATCATGTTTTTTGTTAATGATGTGAGCTACCAAAGCGTCTCTCTCCATAAAAGAACACCTTTCTTTAGCTTGCTCTAATGGACTACCATATGATGCATTTACTTCTGGCACACACATTTACTGGCACGTTCACATCTTCTTAAATACTCTTACCACCTCAGGCCGCTCCATCAATCCTTAAGCAGAGACTTTCCAATGCAGCGGAAAAGAGAAGTCAGATCAATTCTTTCTCGTTACCTAAAGCAGGGCCATCTCTCCCAGGTTTCCTCAGCCCTATACAAAGGTTCATGCTAAGCCAATCTGAATTCCCTTTAAAAACTCAAACTATGTTTAATGGGAAAGGTATGATTTCATAAGCAGATCTGTGCAAGACTGATGTTGTGCAGACAAAATCCTGTAATGATTAACATGTGGCACCTTGGTCCAATTCACTCAGCTATGCACTTACATCACGGTGAAAAATGCTTACCAGCTCACTTGCTTGGTGCAGTTTAATTAAAGAAATTAAGGTAGCCAGAAACCCACTGCAATTGTCACATGCTTTATTGACACTGGGATCTCTAATATTTCACAATGTCTTTCTAATATTTTTGGCACGGAAATAGCCTCAAAACTGCAGTCCAAGGTTTCTGCAAATCCCTCTCACATGTGGCTGGGAGGCGAGCAGGAGCCAGGCTGCCTGGCTCAGCCTCCCACCGGTTGGCCTGACCTCCTTTATCAACCCTTGCCCAGCTGAGCTCTGGCAAACACTCCAAGCTCCACATACTCACCTAACCCCTCAATTTCAGCCCTGAAATGTGGGTGTAGGTTCAGCCAGAGCATCTGCTGGAACCTCACTGAGAAGGAAAGAGCATCTGAAGCACTGGTCATGTCCTTTGGTGGACCCAACATTGTTAAGGAGTTGTCTTCAGGGAGCACCAAGGAGGGCTTTGAGGACAGCTACAGCTCCAGAGGTCTCCTAGTCAATGTTGTTCAGCTCTCCTGCCCTATCAACCACAATGGCAGGCACAGAAACACTCCACCATGACTGCAGCTCTTCTCATGGCTTTCCCTGGTCCTGCCTGACCTGAAACCTTCTGACCTGTCCCAGAAGTTGCCATTTGGCACCAACATCTTCTGAGTGAGGCCCTAAACCTGCACATGCCTTTGAAACACAACCTACGATGTGAACATTTCACCAGCTCAGTTCATTTGAACACAACAATGAATGCAAATCAGTGGCCTCCGTGTAGAATTTCTTGATACCATCAGCAGTGCTGTATTAAATTAAAGAGATCCAACTCATTAATAAAGGCAAATAATGACAAACTGATCTTACTACTTTATTGAGCTAGAGTTAAATATTTGACCGATAATGAAAATCTATCTCTAACTGATCTCTCCCTTTCCTCCTCAGGCTGTTTCTGTCAAAGTACATATACCTGTGTAGTTTCAGTGTTTATTTTTGCTTAAACTGTGCCTTCTGCCAGGTTCCCTGGTGGTTGGAACAGAGGGAATTTATTAAGAATAAAATATTTTATTATTATTATTATTTCAGTGATTACCATCTCTGTATTGAATCAGCCTTCAATGGCACGTGGTTATTCTTTGCTCTACCACCCACCACCATTGTTGTATGGACTTATCTTCCTAGACAACACATAGAGGACATGCAGAGGCTGCAGCACCTGAAGCCCTTGTGAACAAGTTTCTGCCAAACTCTGCTCAAACACCCATAGGCATGTAAGAACAGCAGTACTCCTGAATTAAGAGTGTTGAAGGCTCCAGCTGCTTGCCCAGGCCTTTTGGATCTTTAACTCTCTTGCAAATTGCTGGCAGGCAAATCCTCTTTCATTTGTCAAAAAGCTTCAGCTCTGCCTGATTTGTCATTTCTGTCATTGCCAGTGTAGCAGGAGGAAGGGAATTCCCAGCTAGTTCCCAAAAGAAGCTGTGTGTTGATTACGGAAAGAGGCACAAAAGCCTGAAGGTCAGTACAAAAGAACTGTTTTTCCCTCGAAAGACTAGCCCACACCTCAGGCAATTTACCCACTGGCAAGATCTTAGTATTACATAATTCTCCAGGCATTTGGACACTTGCACTCAATTTCTTAGAAAGAAATAAAGCATCTGAAAGCAAGCAAAGAAAAAGTAATTTGCTTTGCTCTTTAGATACCAGCTTAGGTCACTCCAGCTACTAGCATAAGAACACCAAACCAGGGCTTTGATTTTGCTTCCACATGGGAAAGGAGCGGCAATGACACTTGCCTTTCATGCACAGTAGTGAATATGAACCATGGGGAGCACCAGCCTGCAGCTGGCAGGTGAGAAAACAAGTCCAAATGTTTCACAAACACTCCAGTCCTAACATATCACCTGTGATACAGGGCAAGCCTTAGCAATGGCCCCAGACACACCGCTCCCAGCTGAGCCAGCAGCACTCGCTGCACTGTCCTCTCCTAGCCCTTCGCCACTTTGACAAGGATCCCAGCTCTGCCCTGACAGATGGTTCACCCCATTCTAACCATCCCTCACCGGCTTCTTGTTCCCTTTCCCTGGGATACTTCCTGAGGCAAACACTTTCAGGCTGAGAAATAGTAGAGAATCAAAAGAATGAACTAAGAATTAGTTATCATTGCTAAAGACCACAATGGAAAAGCAGCACTCAGCTACTGGTCCTAATTAAGGGCAAACAACCCATGGTGATCTAAAGATGAGATCTATGGGAGGCAATGCACTGATTGTAAACTGGCTGTAGTTTCTCATAGGTGCTGTGCCTTAAAGGATGGCAATAAAGCTCCCAGTAAAGGCTTTTTTTCTTTTCTTTTTCTGTCACTTTTTCTCCCATGTACTGATGCTGGGTGTTTCACACTTGAGCTTATCATTTCCTAGCAGGAGATTGAGCAAGCTCAGCCCATGTGGCTGTCACTGGCAGGCAGGAGAGTCACCAAAAGGGAATTGAGGTCTTTTGCAGAGCTGTGCTAAGCAGACGGGAGCAGCGTGGTCATGTCAGCATCCAGAGGAGCTGCACAGGAGGACAGCAAAGGGACACGAGAAAAGAGAGCAGACGATAAAGGAAGGAAATTCAAGGGGAAAAGTCATGACGTTGTATCTCTGAAACACCCAGTGTCACGACGGCAATTACAGGATGTGATTTGAACAGCAGGGCTGGTTGTTGCTCTCTAGGGACAGGAGTAAACTGAGAGGCAGGGGAGTCTGAAGCATTTTCAGAGGCTGAGCTTTAATGCCTAGCACTGCACACGTTTTACAGGGCAGTTGCTTTGGGTTAATTCTGTATGGACTGCTGTCAGTGATGGTTTCAAGTCTGTGTATAAAGCTGCTCACACATGTTTACTCTCAACATTCATTGAGTAAGGGGCACAGGGCGGTTACAGGTTAATGGATTTTCAAGCTGAAGTGTTTGCCAGTAGCATTCAGGACATGGAAATTTGGGGCAGAAACCTTATCAGAGACAAACTGTCCTGTGGCGTCCTTCAGTGGAAGCCCAGGTATTAGCTCCTTAACTTGTTTACCCTGAGATAAATCCAGAGTAACGCATTGATGTGCAGGCAATTAATTGGGATATGCCCCAGTGCAAGGACAATACTTGACAATAAACCTCTTTAGGAACGTCCTTCTGAACCATCTACTGACTACCTGCTTAGATTAATATCTACGATTACAGTGACCCTGAACCTAACATAATCCCAGATGTTTCCTGAAAAAACCTTGAAGGTGTGTTAAGGACATTCTTGCTTGGCTGGGTTGGTTGTGGGGCACAAACCCGGGTGGATGGGATCACAGAAGTGCTTGCAGCATCATTTGACATAGGTGGTAGTTGCTTAGAAAATTTAAAATGACCCTGGGATTTTAAAAGTCCAAGAGATGGAGGAAAATGGGAATGTGGCCACACTGTGAGCTGTGCTTAGACAAGTCTTTTTGGCCTTGTTGAAAGCATGGGGTGAACCAAAGGATCCCAGCAAAGAGGAGTGTTAGGGAGTAGCTGATCTCTCCTTACAGCACAGAGCTGATATGGGCAGAGCAAGCCCTGGAAGATGCCTCCCTTTGGTGTTAATTGTGCTGTTTATAGCAGAGCATTAACAGATCTAATCTGTTCTTTATGTGGCTGCTTTTTGCACATCTAGTTATCCCTTCTGTTTCTAAGATGGGTTGGGATTCATCCAGTCTCGGATTTGTTCTTACCTGAATAAGGGACAACTGTCTTGGAGGTGAGGAGCAAGATGTACAGGCACCTTGAAATCAGAATTGCCCATCAGGAGCAGCTGCTTTGCAGAACATATTCTTCAGCTTTGAGGGTGGCCTGCTTAGCCAAGTCTGACTGTTTCACCATGCTGCTGAGGCTGCCCTGGTATTAATTCACCTCAAAGAGCAGGTTGAAGTCATTAAAATATTTTGCAGGTGGTTTCTTGAATTCATGGTGCAGCTGGATCCAGCCTAAAGGGAGAGGGGTGGGGGAAGGGGGAAGAAAAGGAGGAGAAGAGGCAAGTTCTGATGAAACAAAAATTAACATAACTCATAGAAGGGAAAGAAAATCTGTTTTCAATTTCTACAACAAAGCCAAGCAACACATCAAGCTAGAAAGGAGAAACATCAGCCAGGCAGCTCTGGGGATTTTATTGCTTTAGCACAAGTGCTTCTCTGTGGTCCCAGGAGTGTCCAGGTGCTACCACAGCAGCTGGACCCCCTGAGCACAGCTCTGAGCATGCAGGGACATGTGGGGCTTCATGGGGTTGAGGCTTAAGCTTTGTTTTAATGCCCTGGCATAGTAGTTTAGATTTTGTGTGTTGGCCTCATTCTCTTCTCTGCATGGAAACTCTCCACGTGCTGCATCATTTCTTGCCCTTAGAGACAGATTCACTTTTATTCAGAGGGTGTTGATCACGGCTGAGCTGGGCAGTCAGTGGGATGCTCAGACTCCAGATCTTGCACCTCCATGAGCTGCCAGGAGGCAGTTCACTCACAATCTGCTTTGGCATCCCCTGAATTCAGCACTGCCTCTTGATGCCCATGGGCTTCAAAGACCTTTGTCCTTCCTTGGGGAGAACAAGGCACTTCAGCATTAACACCATCATGCTGGAGAGCTGAATTGGGTCTAACTGGGATGGAGGTAACATTTTCTCTACACCAACTGGACACAGTACAGTGTTTTGCTTTGGACTTGTGGCTAAACCAGTGTTGATTACACCCCCACGCTTTAGCTATTGGTGAGCAATGTTTGCACACCATCAAGGCTGTGAGTGGGCTGGGGGTGGGCAAGAGGGTGGGAGGGTACAGAGCTGGGGCAGCTGACCCAAACAGACCACGGGGATATTCTGCACCATATGACGTTGAACTTGGCAATGAAAGCTCAGAGAAAGAAGGAGGAAGAGGAGATGTTTGTGGTTAGTGCATTTGTCAGCCCAAATCATGCATGCTGAGGCCTGGCTTCCCAGGAAGTGGCTATCTGTCTGCCGATGGGAAGTAGAGAATGAGTTCCTCTTTCTGCTTTGCTTGCACATGCAG